>WAAE01014797.1:23936-152226 GCA_013400495.1 Nicator chloris | reverse complement strand
CTATATATATATGTATATATTTATACATACACACACACATATATATGCACACAATATGGATTCATCCAGGTCCATTTCATGCAACATGAACAGGACAGCCAGAGGATCAAGTCCAGGCAGCGTGGATTTATGAAAGGCAGGTCCTACTTGACCAACCTGATCTACTTCTGTGACCAGGTGACCCACTGATTGGATGAGGGAAAGGTTGTAGATGTTGTCTGCCTAGACTTTAGTAAAGCCTTTGATACTGTCTTCCATGGCATTCTCATGGAAAAAGTGACTTCCCACAGTGTGTGTGGATGGGTGTGCTGTTTGCTGGGTAGAAGACTGGCTGGATGGCCAGGTGGGGGTTGGTCTCTTCTCCCAGGCACCAAGTGATAGAACAGGAGGAAATGGCCTCAAGTTGCACTAGGGGAAGTTTAGGTTGGGTATTAGGAAAAATTTCTTCACAGAAAGAGTGTCAAGCGTTGGAACAGATCGCCCAGGGAAGTGGTGGAGTCATCACAGTCAAAAAACGTGGTTGTGGAATCTGAGGACATGTTTTAATGGTGAACGTGGTGGTGGTGCTAGGTGGTGGTTGGACTTGATCTTACAGGTCTATTCCAACCTTAACAATTCTATTAATCTGTAATTTGCTGTTCAGCTTTTCTTCTATTCTGAATAATTTAGCGTCAGTTGCAATCTTTGTCACTTTGCTGTCTGCTCTTCTCTATACAATTGGTGATGAAGTTGAATAAAATAGCCGTTAGTGTGGATGCAGATGGACATCTGGTGATGAACTTCATGATTATGAAAAATGTCCATTTGCCCCTACATTTCTTTCTTGTATTTTATGCATTTTTTTATCCATAGGAAGATTGTTCCATGGTAGTTTGGCTCTTCTAAGGCTTTAGGTGAATGGCCTTCCAAAGGCCTGGTGGAAACCCAAATGAACTTTTTCATTCAGATTATTTATTTCCATATGCTCTAGTAAATCTGGAAGATCTGTGAACATGACTGGTTTCTTGCCAAGATCAGACACCACATTCTTGGAGTAAGTTCCCAGACATGGATATGTCAATAGATTAATTCCTGCAGACAGTGAGGAAAAGTGAGTTATATGCCTGGTCCATCAGCTTCAAGAATTTCATTTCTCAGACACTTGGTATCCCATTTGTTTTTTAAATTAGTTATTACTTTCAAAAGTTATTAAATCTGAAGAAATGGAGAGACAGCATAACTACAAAATCTAATTTCTCTATAACAGGAAGTTACCAATTTTTCCAGCCTTTTTCACACTAGTGATACCTTGAAATTACTTCAAGTTAGATTTTATTATCCAGTAAAATACTAATCAGCATAAATGAAGCTGCAGAAAGAAAGTTACATGAAAAACTGCCATAAATAGTTTTCTTGTTCTTTTGTTTATTCAGTTTGGATTAAAGCTTTTGATCATTCAGGGTCAGCAGAGGCCATTATAGATATGTACTCATATCTGTTTTATATCAGATGCCAGGAAATAGTACCCATTTAGTCTATGTGAAGTCTAATGCACTGTGGTCATTTGAGGATCCAAGTGGGATGCTGAGGAATCTACCAACACATTTCGATCCAATAGCCCAGTAGTTTATATACTTTCATTTAAAATTTCCATTTCTCTTTCTGGTCATATTTTTCTAGGTTTGGATTTCAGCCAGTGAATCTTGTTCTGTCTTTGTTCTAGAAACTGGACACTGTTCTACTAACCTGATACTATGTTTACTTACATTTGTGTCATTAAAAAAAAAAAAAAAGCTTGTACATTTCTTTTGTTGCATCCTCTTTCTCACCCATGGTGTTAAAGGGACATCCTGTACCCCTGTGCTTATTATAACATTTTCCCAAGAAAATTAAGTCTCTGGTAGTTACTTTTCTATTTCTTCTTTTTCTACCAGGAAAAGAACAAGGGAAAGAAATTTACCTGCTGAATAAATTCCTTCTAGTGCCACCTATGTTTTTGCCATGCCACAAAGAGGAAAGTCACAGAGAGTAAACAAACTGTCTCTCCTGTGCTAAAATCTATACAATCTGTGGCATAGCTGTCAATCATGTATTGCTTGATGTGAAAAACAAAACCCTATTTCAGCATTAGCAGTTAATGGTATTGACATTTCTGAATAGCCAATTCAGCTCAATATTACAGGGAAAAAATGTAATTTGAGCAATCAATGGATGAAATTCATTTTTTAAATGATGAAACCATCTTCATGGTTACAATTTTCTTTAGTTACCATTTTTTTGTCATGTGTTTTTTAGCCTAGCTGCATTTGTCATCTTACTGGTTATGTAGTTAAATTTAATTTCTCCTACAAACCCTTGTAGAGGACTGCGTATAATTTTGTTTGTGTCATTATGAATTCTGATTCATCAGTTTTAGATTGTTGTTCTGAAGTCTTGGTTGCTGGAAACAGTGATTTTCCTCCTTGCCAGGAACTGATGATTTGTTTTCTTCCCAGAAGAAAAGCTTGTTATTTACTTGTTCATATGTGCTTTGTCTGCCTGACTGATATTTGGAGTCCATTTGTAGCTTAGGTGTTTTTCAAGTAAAAATCTTTCATGAGTGAAGCAAGTGGATCAACACCAAGTGGGTAGATTTAGCAAGGCAATGCATTTAACATTTAAAATGCAATAAAGGGTGGACCTCTGCCTCATGACTTTGTATCAGAGGTTGGCCACCATTCTGCAGACACTCCAGGTTTGTATTCAGCCTTGCCATTCTTACGTGTTCATGAACCAGCAATGTCACGGCCTGTTCTAGGGATGGTGGAAGGCTCCTTCCTTTTCATTTAATTTGAAAATACCTGCTTTTGTGATAGGAAACTTCTCTCCATTTATTGTTTTTCCTATTCCATAGGGGAGGAAATCACTGTTAACCTTGAATTAAGTCTAATTGTTGGAAATTAAATTTTGGAAAGTAACATCTAAAGATCACCTCAGCATTTTGGTGTCGAAAGGAGAGCTGACTGATCTGACTTGTTGACTTAATGGGAAGTTATGTGACAAAAGTACCTGTCTTAGAGAGACCATGAGAGAAAGAAAACATGGACGTCAGGAAAACAGTTAAGGCTCATTAAGATACTCATTTTCCCCTCAGCCATAAGTCTCTACCTACGAATGAAAACATCAGGCTGGTGTTGTGCTGACTGAATAGCAAGAACAATTCTTGCTGTGCTCTTTTCCTGTGTTCCCAACCTGCACTGAAGGGCAGCACCTTTATAGGTAGGTAGGTAAGTAGGTTGGTTGGTGTGGTGGTGCAGAATTTTCATACTACCTTTCTTTTTTTCTTCCTTCTTTTCAGGACTCAGCACAAGTCCTGAGTTTGTTCCTGTTATCTCTATGGGCAGTCCTGTTCTTTTCCACCGTTATGGGAAAAACCAGCTTACGTAAGTAAGGATGATGGGACCAAGACACAAATTGAATTAAAGAGGGTAGTTGAACCTAGTGAGAATTATCCAAATGTATTTAAAATACAAATGTTAACCTATAAATCCTTTCTTTCATGCTATTTGATTTAAAATCCTTCTTGTTTTACATTGGGTAGCGTTAAAAAGCTAGCAGTTACCAACTTTTTTATGTAACTCACCTGGAAACAGCACTGTTAAGTTCAGCTTAATGGTTGGTAACGTTTTAGAGAGCAGCCTGTATGAGAATACATTGAGAGAAACTAAGGGAGAGCCAAAAGGTCCACAAACAAATTTGAAAACAAATTGGATGACTGATACCATGATACATTTTGGAAGTTACTCTGTTAGTCTCAGCATCCCGACTGGAACATGGTTTTGATTCTTTATGTTCTGTTTCTTCAAATTCCCCTCTATGTTTTGTACCTAACTGTTGTAGCACTTGGCATTGCCTGTCCTAATCCATTTTGTTTGGGATGTAGCAATTCTCATAGCACAACATTTTCCTCCAGAAGTGTAAACAGCTTTTCCCACTGTAAAGTGGCAGCAGAGAGGACACTCATTCCCATGGTATGTACAAAGCCCATAAATGAATCCTTCTGGATGAAAGATACTCTATAAGTGTAAGATCACTATCATGACTGCTATAAAAACCTGACTACTGCTTGTAGAGTCTTAAATATACTTCTGACACTCCTTCCTTGCTGGTAGTGCTAGTTCTTCAGTGCGTTTCCTGCTCTTCCATCCTAATGTGTTGGAGTTTTATTTAAAGTGAATAATCCAAGAATCCTGGCTCCCACAACTAACCATTCTTCAGCACAAGCTGGTCCCAGCACCTTTTACAGTAGGTGCTATTAGCTGTCATAATACCTATATCAGTCAAAGCAGCATACAAAGAATATATCACTCCTTAAAGTAATTTACATCTTAAGCTTGGCATATAATTCCTGAAGGGATGGAATGACATTTAAGCATCGTGGCTAGTGAGCAGTGACACTAAATGTTCTCTGAGAATACCAGTCACTGATGTCTCAAGTTACCATGATCAATAGTAAGCCAAGCCCTGGCAAATAGCTATGTCTTATGGGAAGTGCTAGTAGTGCACAGGCACTGACACACACACACATACATATCCTGAATGTTGTCCTTCTACTAACTTATGTTGTGTCTTGACTCTTACTGCTCTCTTCTGCATTTTTAAAATTTTCATTCTTGGGGATTTTTTTTGCTGTTGTTGTTCCTTCCTGCCTCATAATTAATGCTCCTGTAAAGTCATTCCTTTCTGGCAACTGGAATCCAAACAAAAGATGGGCTTTATCTTACACTCAAGCTTCCTGCCTCAAGGCCTGGAAACTCTGGGTGATTGCAGTTACATCCCATCAGTGAGACAGCAGGCTTGCTGCTGCCCCTGAACCTGCAAGTCTGACCCCTGTGTCCACCAAACAGGCTGAAAGGGTTTCTGGCCTTGGAAGGGAAGGAGCTCTTTAGACTACAAGTGTGCTCTCTCCCCTCCTCTCCTGTACTTGCTCAGATCTTGTAGTCCACTGACCTCAGTAAATGAAATGGTGTTCTGGTCCATTCCTATTATGTCATCCATGATTTCTGCTTCCTCTGTTTTCTTCCAAAGTTTTGTTCAGAACTCTGGCTGGAGGCAAAACCTGATGGTCTGATAATTGTGGGTATTTGGGGCTTAACACTGTATGGTCTTTATGCTTTTCTTTCTAATGCTATTCATTATACAATCCTTTGTATTTTACAGTGCTTTCCTTTGAAGTTCTAGATGTGATTTACACAGATTAATCTAATTGGGGTGAGCCTGCTCTGGTGGAACAGGTAGGAAGTCAATAGTACAGTTTTACAGATAGTAACAGAATAGCATAGTTGCACAGCCTGGGACATGAACTAGCTTTTAGTACTGTGCTTTTTTACTGTAGGGCTAATAGCAGTGTCTCTGTGGTCTCTTAGGAAAGAGATGTCACGACTAACTTGGCTGCTGCCATTATCTTGCCTAGCCTCAATTTCAAATAGCACAATTTAGTGTATTCAATGGTCTTGTGATGATTTGTTGTAATTGCCACAGTTCTCAGGTTTCCTTGTTGCTATATAGTTCTTAAATAGGCTCCTTCTATTATGTATTTCATACCCCAAGAAGGAATTACATGTCCGAAAGCTTATTCAAGTTTTTCAAAAAGCTGTGCCTCTTGGTCTAATAAAGTAAGCTACATTGACCTACAAGTTTTGTCTTGTCCTTAGCTGTAGAATTCTTTTTGTATTTTGTATTCCTTGAATGCCAAAGTGGGAGTCTCAAACTGGGCCATAAAGCTTCTATTAAATGCACAATGATGAAAGACATGTTTGTAGTCAGGATGTGGCAGCTGGTTTTAAGTTTCAGACTGAAGTTGTGTTGAGAGGACAAGGTAGGGCAGTTTTTCTGGTGATAAAGAGAACATCTTTTTATCCTGTCTAGTCTCCAGTTACAGTAATTTTGGACCTTTCACAAGTAGCAAATTCAGAGGGAAAAAAAGAAAGATAAGAAAAACAAAATATAAAATAAATAGTGTTCTTGTTTCTGCAGTCTATAAGCTGGTGATAGATGAACCTTCAGGGATTTAAAATTCAGTCCAAATGAGCATCCAGGACTTCAGATTGTTATCAGATGAACCAGTCACATCTAGAGAGATCTTACATAGGTTTACCATTCTGTGCTGTTAAAATGAATTAACATGAGGATAAATTTCTTAATTACATCTCACCATTTGTTGTATCAGAACAGAATTTGGAAGCTGTCTGAATCTGGACTGCATGTCAGTTTAGAGAGACAGAGAAAAGCCAGAGGTTTCCTGTTTATTTGCATTATTTTGTTCTGTCCCACTAAATATGTTGGCTTGGACAACAATCCAAAATTTAAATACCTGGCTGTGTTTATATGTGCACAATGTGTGCGCTTCTGTCAAATATACATTATTTATCCACACATCTATGTTATAAGGGAATGCTCAGAGACACAATAACAAGCATTATCAGTATATTCTTATTTCCACTTGTGCATAAAGATCAGCCAAAAGTTAACATTACAACAATTTTGCAGCTATTTGCAGAACATGAATTATTTCTTCTCACTTCAGTGTGTCATTGTAATTTTCACATTGGAGAATAGCATTCAATTTTTAATTTAACTAGTTCAATTTAATTCTGAGTCCTTGTTAGAATGTAGCTTAAACAATGACTGCATCTTATGAAAATATGTAACAAGAAAATAACATCTGCTGCACTACGCTGGCAAATGCCAAGGCTAATGAATGGTTGTCAGTATCTAAACAGATGTCTGTTTACAGTTTAAAAAAATATTCGTTACCAGTCTAAGTAAATCCCCAAATTAATTTAACTTTTGTTTGCAGTGTGTGGCTCAGGTTGCTTTTCTATGGTGAGACATGATGAAAATATTGGTAGATTGTAAAGTTTCTGTTCCCCTTAAGAAGTCTGACTTCCATGTGACATCCTATTTGGCTTGTGAAATCCATAAAAACAGTTTGATTTGATGAGGATTATCTTGTCAGTAGGAGAAGACTTTCCTAATATGCTGAATATAATTATCTGCATAGGAGTATTACAGTTCAAGATGCTGGAGGGTTTTCCTTGAAGTGGAAAGGGAACATTGAAGGGAAAGAACACAGATAGCTATATTGTGTAATTGAGTGAAATAAAATGGAAACTACTTCAGTGTTCTCCACTCCCTATGTCATATTCTTAGCAGTTCTCAGCATGTAGACCTTGGATCTTAGATCTACCCCACTTCCCAATGTAAACAATGTAAACACCAACGCTCAAAACAGTGAACAAACTGCACACAACACCCATAGGCCACTCTTCCATTTCTCTCTCCTCACTCAAGTCATATTAAATTCAGTTCCTTCTTTTTCCTGGGGTAATAAGTTATTTTAAACCTTTCTTAGTTATCCAGGTCAGTATTAGGAAAGTTCATTTTCTAATGACGAGTCTTATTTTTTTCAGCTGAGACATTCAGTGTACAGAGTCAGAGGTTTGCAGGTCAGGATGGAGCCACCAGTGCAGATTTTAAATTATTTTCTTGAATGTGTAGAACTTTTTAACCTTGTAACAGTGTCTCTAGCCTGTCAAGTTTCATGGCTCTAAGTGCACTTTCATGCAAATGTGAGCATTAGACAATATATTTTGACCACTTTTTTCCATAGTGGTGACACTAATACTTGAATAACTTCATCATGACGTTATTCTTTTTCCTAGTTACTTTTTCCCCAAAGCAAACAGCATTTAAGAAGATTAATTGATTTTTGAGAATGAGTCAACAAATTACACGTTGTTTTATCTTTATCATACACAGAAAATTACTGCTACAGTGTGTCAGTAATTCACAATGACATATAAATTGGACTGAATCCAGCAGAGACCACAGCATGGCGAATACTGCTCATTATTCAATTTACTTTTATATACATCAAGAAGAATTAAAGAGGAGTCTGTAGGTGTTACTGAGGCTTTTGCTATTTTGCCAGAATAATCCCTAAGTATTGCACATACTTAAACAGTTACAGAGGTTATGAGTAGTGCACAAGCACAATGCCACTTAATGTAAGCAGTCTTTCACCACTTGCACTGTTAAAACTTGCTGGATTTCTGTATTATTCTTACTGAAAAGTGCAATCTTTAATTTTGTACCTGAAGTTTTAGATGTATCTTTCTGTCTGTTGTAGGTATTGACTTGCTCATCATAAAAGTTTCTCAGTAAGATGCTGAACTCAAAAACGTGCAAAAACCCCCATGGGAACAAGTTTTTCCAAATGATTTTCTGTCTCCACAAAGGAACTTTTTCTGAACTACTTACTACTTCAAAACTATGGATTTGGGGTTTTTTTTAATCCTCTCATCTTAGTTTCTAGCAAGTGTGAGGCACCGATTATCTTGTAAAAACCACTGAACTCTGACTTCTTATTCCTTTGATGCTTCTTGTGGTGAATTGCTTCTCCCAGCCAAGAGTAGAAGCAAGGCAAGGAGAGGACAGGGTACAAGGAAAGAGATTTTCCTGTGCTTAGAATTTAAGAAACCCATTAATTACAGTTTATTCCACAATTACAGTTTATGGTGCACTGGATGTATGTGGAATTCTGGAATAATTACGGTGTGTGAAAAGTTGGTTTCTTTGGTTTCTCTTTGTTCTTCTTTTCACACAGAATCAGTTTTAAAATTGCATCCTTCTCTTATGCCTGGTAATAGACTCTGCATTTTACAGCATCACTAAAGCCAAAAATAAAGAGACAGAATGTGGCCTCTAGAGAAAAACTGAGCAGAAAGTTTGGCTGTATTCTGACAGGATGGCAGAAAATCATCTTCTATTCCCTGCCTTTTATTCATGTCAAATTGTAAGAACCTCTCTTCTGTTTATTTTGTCCTGTGAGATGGAGGGGCAGATTGAGGCAGACAGAGGACCTCCAATATTGTATCCCAGCTTCTGTCTCTCCTTGCCATTGCCAATCTGACACACTGGGCACTTAGAGGCATACAGCAGGGATCATCTCAGATGCTGTGCTGCCTCTTGCTCTGCGTTGAAGCTGCACCAGTGTAGGAGTATGTTGAATGTGAACATACACTGGAGTATCCAGGAAAACTGAAAAGCAGTGAGTCACCAGGAACTACAGCGTTGGGCCAGGTTTGGAGGATCCTGATAACAGACTGGCTGAGTTGCTAACAAAGTGTCTAGAACTGTCTAAAAAAGAGAGTGTTGTCCTTGACTCTGGAGAATTATTTAAGAGGCATGGAAGGAAAATAATTATCTGGAGCAAAGAAGACTTTAGAAAAATAATCTGCTTGAAACATTCAAATTGAAGGGAATGCAAATCAATGAAAATTTTTGTTCAGGGTAGTCAGTTTCTTTCATTCTACTCCTCCAGTCTTCTTAATATGTTGTGGAACAGAGTTTGAAAGAGAGAACTGGTGGCAAGATACACTTAAAATAGGGGCAGACAAACAATACATTCTATACATTTCTTTGTATTTTCCTATCATAAAAATACAGATGTGGTAGAAGACCAATTCTGACTTTGCTGAAGAACTTTCTGTTAAAAGGATTTGCTAAATGGCATTAAAAGAAACAAGCAAAACCCAACCACAACAAAAGCTCATCAGAAATAGTAACATTCCTCTTTTTTAAAAAGCTCATAGGATTTTGAAAAGTGTGTATTTATAAAATACAGGGCATAGTATGAAATATGTTTCAGGGCATAGTTCATAATAAAGGTGGTAGTAATTTTCTTACTTCTTTCCTAGATATCCTATGGTCCTAGTAAATACCAGAGCATACATAGCTCCAAAATTAAGCTCTTTATGATTAAAATTAGCTACAAATTTTGTATGCTTCTTGCACATTTTAGCCACCAAATATCACTTCTGGCAATGTCCTCAGTGAAAGTAGAACTGTGAGGCTTGAGTTGTTTCTTTAAAACAAAATAAATTGAAATGAGCTATGAGGAGTGAATGGAGGAATAGCCTTTTGCCTGTGTTTTATATCTTGGTGGAACTGTGGCACGTCCATCAATAGCAACACTGATTTCCTTTATGATGCTGGCCATCTTGCGTACAGAAAATGTACCAGCTGTGCTTGAAGTTTTCTTGAGATTGAGGAGGATTAAGTAATTCTCTCATCTACAGAATTAGTTTCCCTCTGTGGCATGAAGAGAATATAAGGCTTTGCATGGAAGTTTGGAGATGATAAAATTGGTGGGATAAAATAATTGAAGAAGGTGCTGCATTATAAACTAGGAGCACTTGCACATGAAAAATGTAAACCTGTGTGTTTCAGAAGCACAAAGATGTTGATCCCACTTACATAGTGGGGGCTGCATCTTGAGCAAGGAAGCTTCAGAAATAGCAGGGAAGCGCTAGGGGTTGAGGGGTAGTTGGTTGAACATGTACTCCTAGTTTTTTGCTGAGGCTGAGCAGCTATCACAGTCCTTGTAGGCAGTGTAGCAGAAGGAATCCAGAGCAGGGGTAGAAAAGCACATTCCCCCATTTTACAGCGTATTACTGGGTTCCTGATCCTGTGCTGGTGTTAATACACTTAGGAAGGAAGAGACGAGAGAAAAGTGGTGTAAAAAACTCATTAAGTCTCCCAGAATAAAAGGTAAGCTCTCAAATTTACCCATTGAGGTGACTTGAGGTGACATATCAATCTTAATACACACAGGAAGATTTGTAGTATGGCAGTTTTAATGAGCTGTAATAGGGGAATTGGACCAATTCATATTAGAAATAGAGTGCCGGATTTTCTAATGGGATGGTAATTAGCTCCTGGGTTGTAGCAGTCATGATGGATTTTCCATCACTTCCAAGACCTTAAATCTGATTGTGCACTTCTCCATACAATTAGTTTTGACTGCAGCTTATTAAAGTAACTTGGGAATTGTTGTGTGAGAGTGTCTGCTCTGGCTAGATGAGTGTTTTCTGTTTAAAACTTACTTGTAGTTGACGTACATTTCTAGTCCACAGAAAATTCCAAGGTTCAATTTTACTGAAAGTATAAACCACCTGTAAAACTGCAAATCCCTAGAATACTTCCACTGTGTTGGAAAGAATAGAAACACTCTCCCTCATTGTGGTTCATCTCTCAAGGCAGCATTACTTTTTCTACAGTGGGCTCTGCTCATCCTGATCATCTGTGTCCTCACTGGATCTCCAGTGACACCTGGAAGATCACCAAGTTCTTGCTACTCTTTTTCAGCAACACTTGATAGTGATTCCCTGGACTGTTTCTTAGCCCTTGTGGAGAGTCCTGCAAATTCCACTGAATACTGCCATGCTACTTGTAATGTAACAGTTTGGAGATCAAATCCAAACCTCTTAAACTATGTGTACAGCTGTGAAAGAATTTGATGGTGCTAATTTGGGAAAGGTTGTTCAGCATTTCTGTACTACTCAGAGGTTGTTACCATTCTTCTCATTCTTCGGATCTTCTGTAGTTGTAGTTTTCAAGCCATTTCTGTTAACTGTAAAAGTATATTACTTTCAAAGCTGGCTATAACAAACTGAAAGCAAGTGCTGCAGTTGCTTCAGCAACATGACTTGCAGTGGTAAGGGGAAATAACCCCTCTCCTCCTCAAAGAGATGGATATCTGTGGGACACATTCTGCTCTATGGTAACTTCGTTACTTACATAGGATTCTACTGGTGTGAGGTGACAATATATTCTGTGGTGTTCTTCCCACAGATAGGCTTGTATTTGATGAGTGACCTGTCTCACAGCCATCATGGCTTCATGAGAGAGGGAAATCCTTCTTGTCAAGCCTGATTTCCCTTTATGACAGCGTAACCCACCAAATTGATCAAGGAAATGTAATCTTTTTTGATATCAGTAAAGATTTTGATACTGTCTCTTACAGCATCCTCCTAGACTAAATTTTCAGCACACAGCTGGATAACACATCATGAGATGGGTGAGCAGCTGGTGTAAAGGGTCAGGCATAAAGGGTTACAGTGAATGGGGTGACATCAGCCTGGGGACCTGTCACTAGTGGGATTCCACAGGGCTCCATCCTCAGCCCTGTGCTCTTCAATATCTTCATAAATGGCGTGGATGTGGGACTGGAAGTGCTACTGAGCAAGTTCGCAGATGATACAAAGCTGGGCGGAGCTGATGACTCCCTTGAGGGCAGGGATGCCCTGCAGAGAGACCTTGACAAATTAGAGAGCTGGGGAATCACCAGCCATAGGAAGTTCAACCAAGGAAAGTGCTGGACTGTACACCTGAGATGGGCCAACCATGGATGTACAAACTGGGGAATGGGATGCTGGAAAGCAGTGCCATGGAAAGGGACCTAGGGGTCCTGGTCGATGGCAAGTTGAACAGGAGTCAGCAGTGCCCTGGCAGCCAGGAGGGCCAACCCTGTCCTGGGGGACATCAGGCACAGCATCGCCAGCCAGGCAAGGGAGGGGATTGTCCCGCTCTGCTCTGCACTGGGGCAGCCTCACCTCCAGTGCTGGGGGCAGCTTTGGGTGCCACAGTATAAGAGAGACATTGAACTGTTAGAGAGTGTCCAAAGGAGGGCAATGAAGATGGTGAAGGGCCTTGAGGGGAAGGCATTTCAGGAGTGGCTGAGGTCACTTGGTCTGTTCAGCTGGAGGAGACTGAGGGGAGACCTCACTGCAGTTACAGCTTCCTCATACGGGGAAGAGGAGGGGCAGGTATGGATCTCTTCTCTGTGGTGACCAGGGACAGGACCTGAGGGAATGGCCTGAAGCTGTGTTGGATATTAGAAAAAGATTCTTTACCCGGAGGGTGTTTGGGCACTGGAACAGGCTCCTCAGGGAAGTGGTCACAGCACCAAGCCTTACAAAGTTCAAGAAGAGTTTGGACAATACTCTTGGTCGCATGGTGTCAGTCTTGGGGTTGTGCAGGACCAGGAGTTGGACTCAATGATTCTTGTGGGTCCCTTCTAGCTCAGAATATTCTGTGGTACTGTGTTCTCAATAATGCAAGAGGGAGGTCTAGGAAAATAAAAATCATGTTTAATCTTGCAAGATGTAATATGTCTCATAGGGGCTACTGCTGTCTTGCCCACTCCTCCTTTCTTCTCCCCTCTCCCTCCCCTCCCCTCCCCACTGACTTGTTTTGACTTGTACTCTCTGCTTCATTTCTGCCTGCTGCGCTGAAGAGATGCTGTCCACAAGAAGCCCTCCCATCAATGCACTGGGCACAGAAAAAGTTCTGGTAGGATCCAGAAGCAGCTTGAACCTAACCAGACTGAAACAGTCATCTAAAGATACCAAATCATCCATTATTGTTGCAGCTTTAGTCACATTTGTTCCATCTCATAGAAAAAATACCTCTGAAGGGAATGATTTTATTATCTGTAATTTTAGCCAAGCACTTTACTCCCTGTCATAGTAATCTCTCCTACTTTTATGAGTCACTATTGTAGTATAAATCTTTTAATATTGTTGTTTCTGGACTAACTTGCTGGTGGCTCATCACAGCAAGGTTTTTGTTTGTTTGGGTTGTAAAACAAATGTTTTTTCAGTCAGTTTGGTTTGGAGGAAATTGTTTCTGATAAAGTCCCCAACATGGGAAAATGTATTAATTCTCAAAGCTGTGTGAGTAGCTTCCCCAGGCTGCCCGGAGTCACACAAGAGAGTGGTGCCGTAAAAGAAGTAACTTTTTCCCTTTGAACATTTTGAATGAGTGGGCTCAGAGAAAGAGCCTCAGAGACTCCTGTCCTTCTTTTTCGTACAGTCCTCTTCAGTGTTGTGTTCAGTTCACATGTTAGTCATGTTTCAAGACTCAGGTGATTGTGCAGTCCCTGAGATCAGCTCAGTTGATTAGAGCAGGGTGCTAATAATGCCAGGTTTGCAGGTTCAAGCCCCCTATGGGCCATTCACTTAAGAGCTGGGCTTGATGTTCCTTGTGAGTCCCTTCCAACCTAGAATATTCTGTGATGCAGAAGAGGAGAAAATCATCCATTCAGCTTCATGGATGTAGTGACTTAAGTTGTAATTTCTAAGTTACTTGCATCTCTGGCTTCCCATGGTCCTGGCTGCAGTTGAAGGATGATGTGTCCTGTGCTTGATAGTCCTGCTCCTCTCTCCCCATTTTTCAGTTCTGGGCTGATCCTGACTGAGAACTGAACAGTTCTCAGGGAATGCATCTCTACAATTGCAATAGAGATGCCAAAGCTATAAATTACCTGACTTGGTATTATCTGCTCTACGTTTGTCCATATGCAAATTATAGTTCCAGAAGGGAGAAACAGCACCGTTTTTATATTGCAACAAGGCTGTAAGTTGCAGGAAGTTATCTTGCAGTGCTGACCTTACTTGCACTGCATGTGGATACAGAGATGTGAGGCCTGCCTTTGGCTCCCACTACGTGTTGTGGACATGTGGCCTGACTACCTTGAGAGGTCTGATTTTGTTACAGAGACAAAAGTTAAAGCAACAGGATTGCTTATGACCTGTCAGGGCTGGTAAACCAAAACATTAGCTCTTCAGAACTCCCCCCGCTCTGTTCTTTCAGGCATCCATAGCTAAATGGTTTGTCCCCAGCCTTTCATCAGTGTTCCTCAAAGGCCAACACCACAGAGCGCTACACACAGCTGGCTCTGCTTGGCTGTGAGTTCACTCCCATTAACAGAGACTGACTGTCCTCAAAGCCGTAGGTGTTATTCACAGAGGTCTGTAAATCTACTTAAATATTCCATGCTTTTTCTTGTAGGGTGAGGATGTGAAAAAAACCCAACAACTTATCTTCCCTATTCTTGTACAGAGGATTTACCTTAACTTGTTCTCACTGTCTTGAGTCTGTGAAGGAAGTGCATTTTTATCTTGCTTTTCTGGCTCTGTAGACAAAAAGTCCTTGCATATGCATGCAGCTGTCAGAAAGTTCCTACAATACTTTCTGAGTTTTTCACAATTGTAGGGTCTCTGTCACACTGTCACACAGTACATACTGATTTATTGTGTTGTGCTTTAGAGACCTTCTGCGAATTCATTTAATACCAACTATTTAGGGTTAATTTTTTATTGCACTAGCAAACTTTTGAAGAACAGGGTGATTTAGATTGTTAAGAAATATTTCCTGTCCCTCATTTAGGGAAGATACTGTTTAAGTAAAAGCAAAGATGGGTGCCTGTACACAGCAAGGCAGAAGTCAGACAAATTATAGAAATTGCAAGTGCTGCCCCTGATTGAGAAATAATAATTCAGTCCTGCTGTAAAAGTCTATTTGGTTTAGGTTGGGGATGACTCTGTGAGCCGGTTTGCTGGTTCTGTCTCCCTGCTATCTCACAGCAGCCACAAAACACAACCACAAATCCCATGGAGAGTGTGACTGTAGAAAAAATCTATAGGAGGTTCTTTATCTGGGGACACAAGTGCTCTGTCATGCTGTTTTCTCAGACTGGATTTTGAAAGTGTTTCTGGTGCTGGATTTTTTTACATCTCCCTCAGTGCAGTGTGAAGGGGTACAAGAGTCTCTTCTACCTCTACACTGCTGTCTTGTCTTCTTACAGCATTTTTTCATAAGTCAAGCAAGTTTTTTGGGATCATGTCTGCTTGCTCCATGAACGACTTTTGAGGTGGACCAATATGTTCAGGCAGATTGGCAGGAGGGCATTGACCTCAGGGGTGTAATAATCCCACAAGCTTCAGGAAGAAGCCAAATAGGGAGAGAGACCCCTTATTAATGTGTCCACAAGAAAAGTAAAAAACTGTGGGACAGATTTGGGCCATTTTAGATTGTAAGAGTACACTTAGGAAAAAAACAGTGTAATGTCACACTCTTGGTGGTCTTCTTCACTTATCCAGTGGTGTCTTGTATTTGTTAGCATCTATATCAAATTTTGTTTAAATTGTCCAAGGTTTTAAAAAGATATATAGAAGATGCATAGGATACACATAGAAAGTCTGACTCAAATGTAAACTAGATGCCTCTCGAAACTGGCAGTGGATAGTTCAAACTTCCCATATGTCAACAGTTAAAGAATAAAGAGCAAAAATAGGGAAATAGTCAAAAAATATTTCTTCAGAACAGTGTGGTTTAGAGGGAAGCAGTACTCACAGCACACAGCTGTTGAGACCAGTATAATTTGGTGCCATGTTTTTCTTCTTGCTGTTTGATGTGCTATCTCTCTGGAACAGCACCCTACTACTCTTTCAGCTTGTAGGTTCAACATGATAGAGCTCCTCCCAGAGGTGCTGCTCTCTAGACCAGGTTGTGTGTGTTTGTCTTCATTGCTGCTAACCAGCTTCATTATATGTCTTCTCTGGACTTTTTCCTGCAGCCATTTCAAATTGCTACAAGGATAATTCACGGGTATTTGGAAAATGTGTGTTTGGTGTGGTATGGGCCATGAAATGATGTCTGCTTTCAGTGTCTGAAGGGGGTTATTAGAAACAGTTCAGACTACTGGAAGGAAAATAGATGTGCTTTGGATTCCAATTTATTATCCAAATAGTGTCATTCAGTTCAAGATAGGAAACAATTTGAAAGTGTTAGTTTAAATGTCAGATCTACCAGGAGTTCCTGTACAGCTTGGCACCCTAGTAGGCAATTTCTTCATTCACTCTCTCTGCTTAGGAGTAGAGGCACTTATTGCCCTTAACCAGAGGTATGGAGGCTGCTCATATTGTACCTTAGAGTAGAAATGGACTGTCACCTTCCTTAAACTACCCCAAAAGTCACTTATTTTTTAATGCAAAGAAAATAATTCAGTGGAGATTTTGGTTTGATTACTCATCATAACCAATGGTATTTTTGGTATCTATAGAGAATTTCTGGTGGCAATGCATCAAATCAGAATTTTGTAAGAAGAACATTATTATTAACATATTTATTACCTTATTATTATAACTGAGGAAGAAAAATAGGAATACTTCTATTCTAGGATCTGGCACAGGAAATAGTATTTTCTTATTGTGCATCTAAGGAAAACTAACTTAGATATGACCTAAACAATTCTTTTTGAAGGTTATAGTTTTCTTGAACTACATTTCCTTTATTATCTGTAGCTCTTGTCTGCCAGCCCACCGTACTATAAACTGCTGCTCTGATGACTGTCAGCACTATTGCAAATATAATACTGGATTTGTGGGAGTCTTACTGAAAGTTTATTTGCAGTTTAATAGCAAAGGGTTAACTTGAAGCACTTTATATTAAAAATCATGTTTGTTTCTTAATGTCATACCAAAATAAAAGCCAGTATTTATTTTCTTCCAACTTGACTTTGATATGGGAATACTGTTTCTGAATGTCTCCCATCCATGTACTTTTTTTTCCTGTTAGTTGTCTTTGGGTTTTCTGGACATGAGTGCTGTGCTATGGGCTGGGTGTGCTAAAAGGTTCCTTAAGGCTGGTAAGTTCCACTACTTCACACACATTTCTAATCACTTTGAAAAGACAATAAATATCAGCTCATAAATTATTAGCTCATCTGCCTGCTAATACTACAGTCAGTATGTAAGAAGCCATCTGTGGGATATCTTGATTTTTTTCTTGTATGTGACAAATATGGACAGATAATCCAAGATGCTTCAAAGAACTGGTCAGGGAATTGCTTATTTTCCTCATCAGAATGCTTGATTTTTATGAAAAGCAAACAACGATAAAAAGTCACAAGTCCCAAAACTATGTAGGAATTTTCTTTGAGGTGAAAAACAGATATTTTAATGAATTTTTCTGTATTTATACCTTTTAGAATGCAGGGTTTGTTGGTTGATTGGTTTGTTTTAGGGGTTTTTGGTAGGTTTTTTGGGTTTGGGGTTTTTGTTTGTTTGTTTGTGTTAGTTTGGGGTTTGATTTTGTTTTTATGGCAAATTCTAGCAATTTCACTTTCTGGTTTCCTTTGTTTAAAAAAATGTATCCACATATATTGAAATTTGTTTATTGAGGTTTGTTTTATAAGACTATAGTACTGAAGCCTTTTTAACATTAATTGAAGCATTTTTTAAACTTTTTTAAAAATATTAAGGCAATTTGACCAAGGCACGCAAGCATGTCCCTTGTTAGAAACTAAATGTGGATATTTTTAGATCAGGAGGAAAATGTTTTGGAAATGTATGTTGTACTATTGTACTTCAGCATTTCTAAGGCAGCTAGAACAGGTACTATCGAGTTTGTTGAGTGGAAATTTCCCAAAGAGTACAATAAATTGGAAGCTTTGGTTATGCTATGTGGCGTTCTGTGAGAATATTTTTTTCCTACATGGAAAGAACACAAGGTTTAAAAAAAAAACCCAAACAAAGACAAGAATATTATGTATTTTATGGGCACTACCCAAAAAAGTTACATGCCAAAAATATGCATATATATCTAAAAGGCCTGGGGGCATATGATGGAAAATATAAGACATTAAGATGTTTCTCTACCTTTGACTGTAAAAGTTGAATTTCTTGGTCAAAGAGAAGGGTTAGAGGGAAAGTTCAACAAACTGTAAAATGGGATTAATAAATGCAAGATGTTAACAAAGTATGGAGGCTACTTGGAGGGATGGCTGCTCACCACACAGGAATAAGTGAAAACTATTGAAGTGAATATGTAAAAGGCTTCTGCTTTCCTTTTGCTAGAGGGAGATACCCTTCAAATAAAGGGGAAGGAGGTTCAGCAAGGTGGGGAATGCATTCACCCAGGTACACACTAAACTTGGATTTCTCCAGCTGGGGGTTATAGAAAGGCAGTCTTGTAGAACTGAATCTGTTTTAAAACAATTGTTCACTACTAGGAAATATTTCTGGAAAGCATGCATTTATTTGCTTTTACTGCCAGCAGCTGCTCATGCTCTAGAGCAGGTGAGTCAGTATTTAGACTTGTAGCCAATATTTGCAGATGCTTTTCACTGTCACAGTCTGGTGGGGCTTAACAGCTGCTCCAGTGGAGAAGTGCTGGTCAATATGGCAGTGGCATCAAAGAGGGGGATTTGCTGCTGATAGCTGTGTAGGCATGGTTTGTGTGGTTTCAGACAAAGGTTGTTTGAAACAAGGGAAGGATAACCACATGTGGATGGGTAGGCCCAAACAGAGAGGCATGTCTGCAAAAAAATTGAGGTATGTAACAAATTCAAGGAATACTGGTTTCTAGAATCCTACCATGAGACAGGGTTTAGTCTGTCTTTGTCCTACCCTACCTTACCCTACCCCACCCAGAGTAGCAGGGCTACTCTGAAGCTAAAACTTTAAAAATAAACAGAGTGTAATACATACACTCAATAAATGTAAACAGTAGTTGGTGTGATACACAGGAAAGAATTAAACTGTTTTTTTGGTGTCTTTTATCCTAGCCTAAGTGAGATGGACACATCAGGACAACTTGACCTCGAAGTCTTTTATTCTTTCCAGTCTGTTGATACTAATGAGGGTCTCAGGCAGAATGATCCCCCCTCCTCTGTCACTTCTTCACTTCATCCATTCCTGGCACCCTGTCTCTTTGTTCTCCACACGAAAGGCTCATTTACTTGTTGTCTTGCTGGCTGTTGTTGCTGGAGTTCATTTCCTTTCTGTGCATTTTCTTCAAAAGGCTTGAAATGTCACATAGCTGCATGTCCTGCTGAGATGCTCTTGTCTTATTAATGTACCAATGGGTGTTTTTTAATGAGAAAACATGAAAGTACCATGAGCCTTCTCTGCACATCCCCAGACTGATCATGAGAAATTGATGAATTGTGTGAAGTCTGTAAAGACTTGGGAATTCATTTAAAATCTGTTCGGGCAAATATGCACAAATAAGAGTTTTTTCTTTAGGAAATGGTTTGAAATTGGCTTTTCCAAATAGCATATTTTGAAGAGGGCTCAGAGCTCTGAGGCCAAACACAACCTGACACAGTATCCCCAGAATAATATGACTAATTAATTCCCCTAATGCAATAAAGGCAACTTACATCACAGAGGCTTGCATTAACTGTTTTCACTGACTTCCATCTGTTGAGTTAGTAATTTGTCCCTCATATATGTTCTCTAGTAAGAGCCATCAGATGCTCATGGTGCTTGCTCTCCACTGCTGGTCTGAGGAAGTGATGCAGCACAGAGCCACTGATGGGGACCAGCTTCCTCATCTCAAGACTGGGTTACTTGTAGCTCTGATGGTGGTGGTTGTTCTTTTGTTATTGGCAAAGGCAAAAGTCATCATCCCAACGGTGCTCTTGAAGAGAGCTCTGGTAGGTGCTTTCTTGTGAATTTGGGAGCTTCACTTTCAACTTTCCAACGTCAGACTCTTGCTCTAAGTGATATTTGCTTTGGCTGCACTTTTTCTTCCACAGTGTTCATTGTATGAGAGAGAAAAGAAGGCAGGGCAGCAAAAAGACAAAGGTAGGCAGCATGGTAGGCAGCTGTTTAATCTCCATACTGTGTTTTAAACAGGTCTGGAGAGACATGTCTGTCTGTCTACAGTTACACTGTGTGAGGCAGGCCCATTGCAGCTCACTGAAGGAATGGTTTGGTAGTTTCCTTAATGGAGACTTTCTTCGCTTGTTTTTTTTCTACCCACCATGTATGGGCTGTGCATGACTTGGAATTAAGGGATGTGACTTGTATCAGTAGGAATCACAGTACTTCTAGAACCAGGGTAAAATACCTAGATTTTAAAAGCCTCAGCTTTGAGTTAACAATAGGATAATTGCTATGACAAGGGCGGGGGGAGGGTGTTGTTTGTTTTTTTGAGTGTTTTTGGAAGTATGTCAAGTTCAAGATGTGATATCACAAATTATTTGTGCCTACATTACCTTCAGGGGAAACTGAGGCACAGATTCTGGACCTAAGGGGTTTCAGAACAGTCACACTGTTGATATGATAAGGTGGGGACATGTGCTAGGCTGCAGCTGGGAGTGTGCCTTTGACTGCTATATGCCTTTCCTGAGCAATGTCCCCTGCCAAGATACCTCCCACGCTGCAATGCGTGTCCCTGCTGCTCCAGGGCCTCCCCATGCACAGTAGTGCATAGTTCCCACCCCAAAGTGAGGACAGGAGGGTTGAACTAGCTAATCTTTAAGGTCCATTCCAACCCAAGGCCAAAGCTATGGTTCTGTGGTTCCATGCCAGATGGAGCCACTCAGCACAGCCATTGCCCTTGAGGCTGGCTGGATGCCCTGTGGGGCACTCCGAGCCAGATGTGTCTCTGTGCTGCAAGCACGTGAGAGGCTGCGCTCTCAGCAAGGAGCGGGTCCTGTGCTCCACACATCAAATGTGCTGGGGTCTGCATTCTGTTGTCCACTTTGTAGCTGAGACTAATCTGCTTGAAATGGGAACAAATGGGGCTGAGTGCACCTTCTATCACCTACAAGCAGCTCCGTGTAAGAAAATGCAAAGAGCCACGCAAAGACAGGAGAAAGGTTCATCTAATCGCTATCCTGTTACTGGTGATAGCCAGCTGGGGAAGCCTGGAGAGGAATATAAGAACACAGCAAGCCTGTAGTGATCCCTCCACAGAACACTCCCCCAAAATCCAGGGATTTATGGCTCATGTACTCCCTAAAGACAATGGTGGTAACTTTGTATTCAGGAGTCCTTGACAGATTTTCATTGTGAATTTTCCAGTTTTAAACATATACACACTTTTACACCTATTCCTGCTAAGATGTTTTGCAGTTTAACCACATATTGTATTGTCAAGAATCTCTCATTTGCTTTGAACTTCTTGCCACCTGCTAATTTCATTTAATGCCCACAGTGGGAATAATACTTTGAGACCAGATGATCCCTTGCTGAGCATGTGATGTGTACTGAAATGTGTGCTCCGTGGGCAAATGGGAGTCATAAAACAGAGATGCTTTTGGTCTGTGCTTTGTGAAGGCATGTCACACTACCACAAAACCCCTTTTTCACTGCAAGAAGAGTTTCCAAAGACGTACTCACTTTGTACTGTCTGGCAAAAAAATTTAAATCCTAAAATCTAGTGTGAAGCCTAGGGGAGGAGGTGTGGGAAAGGAATGATGAGGAAGTTTCAGATGGGACCTTGTCTTGATACATGCATTAAATATTGTTACCTAAAATCCATTTATAGTATAGTTAGGTCAAAGGTTCAGAGGAAAATAAAGCACTAGAGGAAAAGTGTGGCAAGGATTTCCCTTACAAAAATACATCTCAAAATGTGAAACCGTCCTTGAAAATAAGAACAGTAAGATCTAACAGATACATAAGTTACTGATGGCAGCAGATCTTTAAATTACATAGAACAGTGGGGAACACCCAGTGTTAAAAGATAACACACGCATATCTGCATACTGACACATGTTCTTTTTTAAAATCTGGCCTCCTGTGTTGGTGTTTTCATTGGCAGCACCAAAATAAATTTTGCCTAATCTCTGATTTTCATTCCAGGAGATAGCATCTTCCTTTTTCCAGCTGCCAGTAGTTACAAGGATGTCATGCAAGAGTAGTAGCTTACTGGTATGAACTGGTGCCTTGGCCTTGCAAATTTCATAGTCCTGACTCTGTTTTGCTGAGCTGTGTGGTTTCTTCGTGGGTTCACTACCTTCAGGTTTCAGGGGATTACCTGCACGAGTGAGGCTTGTGGAACTGAGACCATTATGAGTGCATCCTGTGTGCTCAAATTAAGTTTTTGTGTTATAAAAGCATATCATTAGTTTCTTCTATTTCATATTTGTGTGTGTGTGTGTGTATCTAAACCTTATTGTGATCATAAAATCAAATGGGAAACCACTCAGGAGCTTCTAGGATTGAGGCTTCTAGGACTGAGGTTTCATGATGCCTAACATCCATACCTTCCACTTACAGCCCCACACATTTTGAAACAAAAAAAGCACTGTTTTGTTGGGTTAACACATGAAAGTTTGGGGAGTTTCAGTCATCACAGTAGTATGCAAGCAAATGTAGAAACATCCATTTTGGGGTGTTTTACCCATCACTTTTCTTGAATCTCATTCCTGCCAGCAGGAGTCTGAACCAGACAGTTGCCACTAAAACAACTTAAATCATCTTTCCTAGGACTGTAAATACAGGATCAATAGAATCTGTGAGAGTTTCTTGAATCCACTCCCATTAACTGTTCTGACCAGATGATTGTCTAATCTCCTCTTAAAAACCTCCACTGATAGAGATTCCACATTTTCCACATACAGTCTTTGAGTGCTAAACTAACCTTCCCACTAGAAAGCTTTCATTATGTCAAATTTGCATCTCCCTTGTGCAATCAAATCCATTAATTCTGTTCTATTGCAACAGGCGTTGGGAAGAGTTCCCAGCTTTACAGTAGCATTTTATGTACATGAAGCTTACAGTTTTCCCTCTGCCTTCTCTTTTCCAGATTAAATCTCCCCCATTCCTTTGATCATAACCTGCTGTTCTCTAGATCTCTTCCTTGAAGTGAGCTACCAAAAATGGATGCAGTAATTCAGACCTTAACAGCATTTCACAAAGTAGAAGCTTTAGAAATTTCTTCAAATGTATTTCTATAGTTTAGTGTGACATTTAGTTTCATCCACCTAGGGGTAACGTTTGGCTTCTTTGTGACAGCGTGGAACTGTAACAGGAATGGCAAACCTGTGCTGCTGAGTCACGTGTGGTCTGCAAGGGGAGGACATATTGTGTAGGGTATTTGGAAGCATTCCCTGTGACTGGAGCCAGAGAAATGGCTCCGATAGTAGAATTCATTCCTCAAACTGAAGTGTGGAAGACTTATTTTCAATTTGGATTGAATCCTACAGTTCTCCTTAAGAAATTGAGCTTGAAGAACTGGGATGAATGCTCCTGCCAATTGAAGGCAGCCAAGTAGTCACCCAAGCTACCATTGTAAGACAGGGCAGTGGTTTTCCTGTCCATCCCTGCTACAAAGAGTAAAATCTAGCCAAACATTCCCATTTGTAGTACTTGTATTTGACTACAAAGGCAGCACTGTCCACACAGAAATTGTCTAAGCTGAAGATGTCCAAAGAGACAATTTCTGCTGAGTGAAGGTTATCACTGAGATAGAGAAACAGGACTGCTGAGCAAAGAATCATTGGGATCCACTTCTGTGATGTGTAACACTGCAAATATAAAACACTGTCTAGAGCTAGTCTTAGATACAAAGTACTGAGCTGGTGTGTTAACAATCAGCACCAGTGTTGCACAGCTCCATGAGAAACTGCAAAGACCACTTGTCTGCCCAAGTACAGACATGCATTTGCAGCTGTACACAAGGTCTTCTCGATTAGTCCAACCTATGAATGAATAAACACTGATAAGAGATGCTTAAATGTTGTGCCTGAACTATGTTTTGACAGCTGTCGCTTGTACTGTCTCCCGCTAGGTCTATCTTTTAATTACATCAGGTTAACACAATGTTTCATCTGTCACCCTTGGCAGATAGCAGGAAGGGACAAATTCAGCCACAGAATGAACAGGTTTAGCTTTTCTCACAGCTAGGATGCAGTGCTTGCTGCTCTCCTCTTGAAACACTCACTACCCATAGTCAGCTATCATGGTTAGAAAAAGAAATGGCCTGTCTGAGGGTTGAGCAGTGGTTCGGCGAATTGGCATGTGCTTCATATGACATTGTAGTCCCGCAGCTAAAGCATTTTTAGCTGAATCTGTGGCATGTGGTACAATTCTAAATCCCAAGGGTTAACTTTATTTTCATCACCTAGGGGCATCTGAGAACCAACTGGAGAATGAAAAAAAAGTAGTCTTAGCTCTTGATCAGTAACTTAAGCTATGTACACAACTTTCCATAGCCACTTTGGTGTTGTTGCAAATAGGAATTGCTCAAATATTCCCAGAGAATAAAATGGACAGCCTTCAAAGTTCGTGTTTCCTCTATGTACGGACTTCTAGATTGGGGATGTAGGTAATTACCTTTAATGGCAAGTTTATGGAGGCAGGATCAGTCTGCTGGGAAAGTGATTCCTTATCACACATCTTCAGTGAGTTCTGTAGTGTTGCTGGGATCTTGCATGTGAATAACAAGCTGTGGAAATACTTTTTGCAAGTGGGTTGGCTGCTGGAGAACAAAGATTGAAACCAGTTCAAAGAAAAGTATCCACTAACAGCTTAGAATATAATATATATTTAAAATTACCCTGGAAAATTTCCTATGGAAAATTTGTAACTGGGAAGAACTCAGAATAGACTCTTTGCTGACTGCTGCAGAACTGTATTAAGATGTAGAAAATATAGTAAGGTACAATAAATGTTACAACTTACATATAGAAGCTCAGAGCATTGCAAGGTTTTTCAAATACAAGAATTCTAAATTTAAGAAGGACTGGTTAGATTTTCCCTACCTTCTACCATGCACTAATGTGCACTAACAGAAAGTAATGTGAGTACTTAGTAGTTTCTTCAAGATGCATCATTAAGTAAAAATAATGACATTCATGATAGTGATAATTCACTGGAGCTGACAATTGTTATCCTTATGATCCAAACTTTATTCTACTTTTGTCTCTTCTCAGATCCAGAAAAGGGAGTGGGTTATTTTTTAAATGAAAAATGAAACGTAGTTACACTTTTATGCATTCCAGCCCCAGCCAATTCTGCAAAGGCCACTACAGTGGAGGTCCTCGGGCTGGCTGTCAGCCTGACGCCTTCATGGTCAGTGAGGTACTGGTGACACAGGACAGAGCACATCAAGGGACTGATGTCAAACAGGGCAATTGCAAAGGACTGTCAGTACTTTGTGTTTGCACAAAAGTCTGAATTTCCAATTTCTGTCACACAAAACTTCACTATTTTGTTCTTACTTCTCTTCTTGTTTGCATACTAACACTCCTTTGCTTTTGAGATTGTTCAGACATTACTAAGATAGCAGACAGAACACAGGTAGTTTTTCTCAGAGAAGTAATGACTCTCGTGTTTTTGTCTGATCTGGCAGATTCTCTCTTTTTGTTGTTGTTGTGTGAGGGGTTTTTTGGCTTTTTTTTTTACACCATTTGTTTCAGTAGCCAATAACTTCCCTATTCACCATCACTGCCATGACAGGTGTCCTGTTTCCATCCTGGACTGCAATCTCTGTCACAGTGAGGGAGGAAACTCATTCTCTATTTAGAGAAAGATCACAGAAGCACAGGATATTTGTAGTTGGGAGAGACCCACAAGGATCATCGAGTCGCACTCTTAAGTGAACGGCCCATATGGGAATTGAACCCACAACCTTGGCATTATTAGCACCATGCTAACAGCCCTAAAAGATATTCCACCCCCACCCCCCCTTGCTGGAAGGAGTTGTCTGCAGGTCAGCTGGGTGAGTTGGAATGAATCACAGAGGAGAAAGTGAACAGTCAGTTTGGGGTCATCTCTATTCTACCTCCCTTGTCTCTTTTCTCCTGTTTTCTAGTCTTATTGAAGTCAGCTCTTTCAAGATCTTTCCTGAGAGCAAAAGGGGGCAAAGAAAGCACATCTCTCTCATTTTTTCCCTAGCTGTCAGCCAAAAGCTAGTCAGACTTTAGCACCCGTGAAGCTGTGAGGAGTCATTTCTCTGCTTCTGTGCTAGTTCCTCCTCATCTTGCTGAAATGCCTCCTACCTTTCTACTTTTGTAGAAAAGAGAAGCTATCTGAAGTGCTCTGCATACTGACATAAACCCAGAGCACTTTCCTGGAGTGAGAAGAGGTTTGTGATAGCATGAGTGTTATGGAGCCTGTGTGTGCTGCAAACCTGAGACTTCCCAGCAGCAAGAAAGGAACGGCCGGGGCACACAGCGTGTTCTGTGGCTGCTCAGCAGACTTCAGCTTCACCTCCCCACAGCCCTGGAGCCTGGCACAAGGGCTTGAGGGCCCTGTTCCAGCCAGAGGTCTGTGGCAGTCCATCATGGCAGTGGCACTGGTCTGTTCTTGCTCAATGTTCCAAGGAGTGGTAGCATCGCCCTTAAAAATCCTGCTTGCCAGAGCTGCTTTGCTACTGCTCTGTGCTGCAGTGGGCAATTGCAGCTGCACCTACGTGCTGGTGACATTGCTGCAAGAACCATTAACTTTGACTAAAAAACATTCTGGTTGTTAAAGGTAATTCTTTTTCCAGGGCTGGCTGGCTGCTAGCTGGCTTCTCTGAACAGATTTCAAACTGCAGTGCAAATATGGAAGAAATTCTGCAAACTTACCAGGAATATGGAGCAAAGATCTTTCCCATCTCATCTGTGCTTTTGTCTTGTCCTTTCTTCCAGTTTGCAGAGCCCTTTGCTCCTTTCCTTGCTGTATAGTAGATAGGAACATTTGATTTTTGCAATCAAAGCAGCTAGGGGCGTCTCAGTGGGATTATTTTTCATGTAAGCATTGCACAAGTCCAGCTCCAGGAAAAGAGGCCAATATTTTCTTTAACACATGCTGGTATAAAATAAGAACAACTCTTATAAAAACTTAGACACTGAGATGGCCTTGAATTAGATCCAACTGCCTCAGATTAATTACAAAACTAAATCAGAATGAATGTTCTTTTATAGTTCTGCTGCACAATGGTCCCTGGACTAAGTGAACCTGGATGTCAAATATATAGATAAGGATGATCTATATTGAAGCAGAATAAAGGGCACATTCATCTTACTGTGAATTAAGGGTCCATTCTTTGTTAAATTCTGCTGTTACTTTACTGTATTTTAATATATCTAAGAGCAAAATCAGATCTCTGCTACTGAGGAGAGGATGTTGCAAGGCATATGCAGTTTGTTTCACTCAGTTGTGCTCCTTTGCCAGAAATTCATCTCTGCTCTCCCAAAAATGGCGCTGTAATGTTTCTTGTGCTACAGAAACCTAGAGCAGATGCCACAAAGGTCATCTGTCCCCCTTCCCATTTAAAGGCTGTCAGGGTAGAGCCTCTATTAACATTGTAAGTTTTAACTTACAGAACGAGAACCTGAATACATTGTAAAGAATTCCCATTGCCTTTCACAAAGAGATGAACAGTCCTTTTATGTTTTACGTAACTGCAGAATGCTTTGGAAACAAGGTTACATCTATTTCAGTCCTTATGACCGAGGCAGCTCAGGCAGCACTAACTGCAGGCAGGTTTCCAAGCAGAGAAAAGAGTTGGGGCTTGCAGCATTTTGGGAAAAGCAGCATTTGGGAATGAAGGAGCCCCAGAACCTACACTTGCCAGGAGCCACACATTGACACAGATGCCTGGTGCTCCTGGTAGGTTGATTGGCACTGTCACCCACTGAGAAGGAAGCTTCTCCTGCTGGCTTCCTACCAGCATGCAGAGTCTCTAATTTAGGAAAGCAGAGTACAGTCTTGCATGCCAGTCCTGAAAAACTACCAGCCCTGATGTGGAAACAAGGACAGGCAAATCTGTAAATCTCTAGCCAAGAATAAAAGCACACTCGCTTCTGAATGGAAACAATTTCAGTGCATGGTGAGATGAAGGGACTTTGTTAAGCCTGGAGGAAACTCAGGGAGTTTCTGCTTGCTGCTTGCAGCTGGAAGGGGTGAGGAGATGGAGCCAGGCTCTTCCCAGAGGTGCACAGTGGCAGGCACACAGTGGCATCAGTTACACACTGCAGTGAGAAACACTGGCTTGATACAGGGACAAAAGTATCAAAGCGGGAGGGATGCAGCATGGGGACACATTGTCCAGGGAAGGTGAAGGGTCTCCATGCTTGGAGACCAGTCACCCTTGCTTGACTGGACAAGCATCTGAGCAACATGATATGCCTTGGAAGGTATCCCTGCAGGGAGTGGAACGCTGCATGAGACAAGCTCCATATCTCAATTTTTCCTTTGATTCCAGGTTCCTACTTATGTTATTTCTAGCTGAAGCGACTGTGGAAAGTCACTTCACTCTGTTTCCCTCTGCTTCCTTACCTCCATATTGGAAGTAGTATTTTACTTGCATGAACCTTATGTCCTTCATTTTTATTGACTTTTTTCATTCCAGGCTATGCTTGAAGGAATACAAACCATAAAGAAAATGCTAATCTTTAGGAAGGCAAATACTGAAAAAATGGCAGACCAGTAGTTCAAATACCGACACTGCTGTAACACCTTTTAAAAAGAGGTTTATTTATGATAGGGATTGAAATGTTAAAATCTATTTGACACTGCTGTAACACCTTTTAAAAAGAGGTTTCTTGATGATAGGGATTGAAATTTTAAAGTATATTTGTCAATTTTTCCCCTTTTAGGTTTCCATAAAAAATTCTGTTTACATCTAGATAAGCACCACTAAGTGGAACAAAAATAGTGCCATCTGGTTATTCTCAATCATGTCCACATGCAAATTTGCTTGAAATGATGTAGAATCGGTCCAGTCTTAACTTACACAGAGCTTGAGGGCATTTGCAATACAAGGCTGAATTTAAACAATTATAATAGCCACAGGTGGAAGGCAGTATAGGACAGGATGTTCTGGTTACAGACACTGAGAGATAGTTCAATTTCCTAAAATGTCAGTGATGTCAAAAAAAGCTTCTACTATGTAGCCACAACCTCCTCCTTTCCCCTTAGACATTTCACCCTCAGGAAAAGCCAAGCTTTTTCCAGTAGTAATGCTGGAAATACTTCATTGCCCTTCCTGCAGGCAAAGTTTTCTCAATATATGGATACGTGAGAATGGTCAGATAATGAATGAGCCAATTGGCTGAACATCTGCAGCTGCTCTATAATGACAACAGTTAAGCTATTCTCAAGTCATTACCATATTACATTAACTTACTACAATACTATTAATTAGAATTCAGGTTCTAGAAAGGAAACGGAGCAGCAATTACACTGGTATTTAATGACCTGTAAAAGTAAAATATAAAAATGGTAAATTTCTCATGTAATTAATTTAAAGCTGGAAGATGGTGAGTCAGACTGCTCCCCAGTGTGACTCCAGCCCCTTCTGTACTTTAGCAATATGAATGATGATTATACTTGTTACCTTTTGTCTTGAAAGAATGATTATTTGCATCTAAATAAAAAGCTTATCTAAATAGCTCTTCAATAGATGTGCCAAAAGCTGGGTATCAGGCAAAGTTCAGTTGTTCTCATTGAGAAGTCTGAAATTTGATATGATTTTGGGAAAAGACTCTGTAAGGTTTGTGACTAAAGCTGTCAGTTGACCTCAGCAATGTATATTTTACAGACAAGATTTAGCAGTGATTACTGTAGTGAATAACATTTAAAGGCTCTCTTGACTAATTTTCAAGCCCCCCACACTTTGACAGATGTAAATATAAGTGGTTTTGAGTTATTATTTGATATTGAAATTCTCAAATTCTGTGGCACGGTGACATCTTCAGGATATGTCCTTGAAAAGTGAAAGAGATGTGTCCTGCCTAGCTCTTGGAGAGGTTACATCAGGTCCTGTCTGTCCTGGGGTGCAGAAGCCTTTGCAGCTGTGGGAGTTTCCTGAAGCAATGGAGTTATCTCCCCTTGTGTGCTCAGCACGGACCTGCTTGGAGCCCTGAAACAGAACTGTTTGAGTGAGCCCAACCAGTTCAGTCAGGAACCCCTGAAACAGCTCTTGCTCATTATTTTGGGCTCCCTTACAAGCGGGAACTCTGGATACCATCTGTCATGAATCATAGCATTGTGAAACAAAGTAAAGAGAATAAGATGGAGCAACTGGAACACATGTGGGTTGCTCTCTGTAACAGCAGTAGAAACTAGGCTAGACAGCTCCTATCCATGAGCTGTCATCCAGCATAGGCTAAGTCCACAGAGCAACCCATGGGTGTTGCTTTTGGTTTGAGGGAACTCTGAGCCACAGCTTCTTCCAGCCCTCCTTGATGATGACAGATACAAAAAGGATAGCTGTGATGCACATGACACTGTTATACACGGCCCTGGATCCTGGCTGCTTGTCCGCACATTTTCTACTGCATGCTTTTTGTGGAAAATGCAGAACCGTGGCCCTGGGAATTTACAAAAAATTATCTAGGTGAGAAGCTACTATACTTACCCAGGGATCTTCCATAACAATGCCTATTTTCAGACTGATTTTCTTCCCCTGGTGAGAGAGGAGAAACTGTGGGATTTTAATGATTCATTTTATTGACGGACCTGAGTGTTTATTGTTGTTTCAACTATAAAAATGTACAGAGGCTGGAATCTATCCAGAGAAAAGAAGGCAATTTCTTTTATTTCCTCACACTGCATGGGGCAGTTGCAGAGGAATATTTCAGTCCTTATTACAATAAGCATTTCCTGAGCAACAGTGGGGCACAGAAGTCTGCAAACTTGAAGAAAAACAGGATGACAGTCAAAAGTCAGAGATGATCATTGAGGTGTCTTTTCTTATTTGATATAAGTGCTTGGTTTTCTAATCTTCTCTCTAGCTCTGCAATAATAGTCAAAGCCATTAAAAAGAATATCCTAGCAGCTCAGAACTTCAGGTTGTAGTCTTCTTTACATCTGCATTTCTAAGGATTGATGCAAGGATCCAATGTATTTATTTTTAATTTCAGTAAGTGATTGTGTGTATGTGTCATGTGCTTACGTGATACAGATATAAGTGACATAGCCTGTATGAAATCCTATGAAGGCAATTTCTGTTTAAATATTAAACATAGTTTAGCCTCTAGTGTTTTAAATCAGACTTAATCCCTTTTGCTCCTTAACCAGGCTATAGTACCCCATCATTTTAAAAATAGTTTCATATACCTGAGCAGGGAAACACAATCTTGACATGCTGCCCTGGATGTCCTCCTAAACTTTTGAGGCAAGCTTTCAAACCTTCAGAGCAGGCATAATGGAAAAAAGAAGTCAGCATGCCCATGACTCTCTTCTTGAATATATATATAAAAGAACAATGGGATGTTGCAAAACTTGTTTCAAGGACTGTACTCAAAGCTTTGTGATAGTTCAAACTAAGCCATTATAAATGTTCTGATTTGACCTTTTGCTTAGACTCTTTTGCAGGAGAACTGTGAGACAGAAGTTCCTTGGTGAGGCTCTCATATGGGGCTCAATTTCCAAACCAAATTGTGTTCTGTATTAGTATTATTTTAATTGTTATTTCATAAAAATGGCAAGGTGCTTGAACAACTTTTTCTTTTGTATGGATGGTAGAGGCTCAGCAAATGAAATTGCTTATCTCACTTTGGGGACTATTTGTCCAAAGCCCAGTATATTTTGAAATGTATATTAATAATACAATCAGACTTGAATTTGTTCCTTTCAAATTTGACACTAACTACTGTGTCCCTAATTACAGGAAGTTCCTTGTTTTAGGGTGCTAAAGTTCACTGGGGAAAAGGTGTCTCAGGTTCCACCATTTGTTGTGGGGATTTTCACAGGATGCAGACAAAAATCTCAGAACTATGCATAACACAATGGTCTCACTGTAACATCTACAGTGGATTCCTCATGGATGCACCTTGCCTTGGCAGGTTTTTAAATTCAGAAATAATTGGTGATATATTCTCTGAAAGCTTAATGTTATGTCCCAGGTGTCTGTCCACCTCAACAAAGCCTTGCTTTTTCCTCCTACTTGCTGCTTTTTATGATTAAACAGAGCCATCAATCCATGAGACACAAGTATTGGAAACAAAATACTTGAAATAATTTTTCCCTACTACACAAGAGAGAATTTGGTGTAAGGATCTGAGCCCACACAGCATTAGGGGTACTAATTTTAGATAGTCACCTTTTTGACACTTATCCTAACCTAATTAAGTGTCTGTTTTACCCTGAGGTTTGGCACTTCCAGTAGGTGAGATAACAGCTGCATCTCTGTGAGAAGCCTTGTGAAGGGCAAAATATTTGTTAGCAGTTGCTATTTTCAGCCTTGCCAGAGTAAACAAAGAACGAGGCACCTGCAGTCATTTCTTTTGAAAAGTCAGCACAATTTGTACGTGCTCTGGGGTCAGCAGAGGAGGGCGCAGGGAGGATGGGCAGGCTCGTGTGTGAGGCTTTAGGAGGGTTCTCCTGGAGGGATTGATGGGCTCTTCAGCTTGGAGACATATGGGACTTGTAGGTGATTAATAATGCTCTTGTAGCAAGGGTGAGGAATGCAGAGAGGAACAGAGTGCTTTGAAACCATTAATGCATCTCGGGACAGCCCAGTGTGAGATCCACGCTGGCTATAAACAAGAGAGCTAGCACAAACTGGGGGACTTCAGTCTGAGGTGAAGAAGAGTTGTTGGTTTTTTTTTTCTTACTCCTTTTTATAATTAACCACGACTAGACTTTAGGACAAATCATTTTAGACCCTGATTGTCTAAACAATATATCTTCATCCTGAAGACAATTGGGCATTGGGCTTAACATGCCTCAGAGGGTTACATAAACTAGATCCAGGATAACTCCTTACCCAAGAAAAACATTCCTGACTGTGTGGGAGAGCAGATGGCATTTAGGTAAACTGTATTTGCAGGAAACCCCCCTGTGCCATGAGATGGCAAATGGCTACTGTCACTGCTGTTCCCTTGCTTGGGTTTGTGGGAAGCTATGGAAAAAAGAAGAGCTTGATGAAGTATGCCAAATGCTTTGGGGATGAAGCAGAGTGTTAATCTGCAGGCAGTTTATTACAAGGGTCGGCACTGTTGTACATGTACAAGTGCCTGCAGCTGATGTGCCACATCATACTCTATCCTGGGCAACGGGGGAGGAATTAAGGAGGATTTGTGCCCTGGCAAGGGAAGATCAGGAGTCAGTGCACCCACAGGTAGATTTGGATGCGGAAGAAGTATCTACAGCTGCTCCCATTCACATGACTGAGGGCATCTCTACTGGGAAGAGCTGTGTGGATTGGGCTAAACACCTGAGACTCTTAAGCAATCTCATTTTGAAAGGCAGTAAGAAAACTACACCCAAGCGTGGCTCTGAATTTTACACCACCTATTCCTTCAGTGGGAAGATCTATGTTGTACTGGATTAAGGTATGTGGAAGAAGAGTGGCATTGCCCTGGAGGCACCCACAGGTCTTGAATGGCCCTGGTAAGTCTTACCTGGGACCACCCTGGCCATGATCCAGAGCCCCTTTTAAATCCTTGGAGTTGTCAGTCCCTGCTCTAGTCGTGTTGCAGCAGTGCTGGTCTCCAAGACCCTGCTGAGGTAGGCCCGTGTCCTAGCTTGCCCCGTGACTCTGTGGTGACAGTCAGAGTCCAGGAAAGAAGGCACTGCTTTGAGGAGTGAATATAGAATGATGGGCCACTGGAGTGGAGATTCAGTGGATGTTTCTGTAGGTCTTAGGCTATTTATTTCTGCGTACTGAGAGAACTAGAGGAGGATTAAGGGAATTAGGTTGGAGCTGATCTCTTACACCTACTTGGCTGGGTTGGGTTTGAAAAAAAGTTATTAGTGTCTGGTTTCTACTTAACTGAAGACTAAATTCTCTATGAAACATTTTTTTTCTCCAGATATAAGTTATGAATTAAGAAATAAACCCTAGTGACCATGTGGGATGTTTGACCAAGAAGTTTATCTCATCCCCCTGGTTTTCGTCCCTCATGGTCTAATGCCTTTCCCACAATAACCCTTTAACCTTGATTTGTTGCGGTTACTCAAGGGTTTGGATTATTTTTGAGATTACTTTTGTATTATTACTATTGCTACCTGTAGTATTTTTAATGGGTATTTGAGGGTGGAGAATATGCAGATGAAACAGTATTTGATTGTGTTGCCATGAGTAAAAAAGCCTGCAAAAGTCAGATTTTCTAGGTCAATAAATGAATATTTATTATTCAAAAATCTATTGTGAAGAGGAAGGAGTTCAAAAGTTGGCAATGATTAATAACTTGTATTGTTTCTGAACTCACAGATATCTAAGGGAAAAATAAATGTCTTTTTATAGAAAGGGACTCTCAGGGGACTAAAAGAGACTGGCAGAAGCTATATATTCTGCCTATTTGTAGAACCAGTGCTAAACTACAGAAGATTTTAAAGGGCTAGTGATCTCTTTTCCCCTTCAGGTAGTTTTGCAGTGTTTCACAGCCTTTCACAACTTAATAGTAGATTGGGGCATTGTGGGAAGGTAGGGATGGAGGTGCCTGATCACTGAGCCTTCATGTTGCCAGCAGCTCTTCCAGCACTCTGTCAGTAACCCCATCTCTTCATTTGCTCGGCTCATCCATATAAATGAGCTCCTCTTGCTTTAAAGAGAGCGTGTTCAACTGAGCTTGTGGAGAAGCAACTTTCCCTTTGGCTTGTATATCCTTGCTATTGCCAGTGTAGGAACTTAAGAAAACAATCAGTCATTCAGAAGAATAACATTAACTGAGTGCCCAATGCTTTTGGCACCCAAGAGATGGACAGAGTGCCATTCTTGATCAGCCCAGAAAGCAGAAAAGGATGCTACTCACAGGCTCCCAACCTATCTTTGTATTAATCCAGCATTCGTCTCAAGACCCAACGTTCACCACAGTCGTGCTGGAAATAAAGACTCACTAAGGGTTTGTGTCGATTGCTGGGAACAAGGCTATAATTTAAAGGAACCTGATTTAAACTTAAAATCTTTCTTAGTTGATCTGGGGTATCTCAACCATCAGGTCAGCCTGAAAGTATCTCCAGTGCTTCAAATGCAGTTAGCCTGATCTGATTTCTTTTCCAAAAGTAAAACTAAAGCGTGTGTTGTTAATTATCCTTTGCTTTCGCCATCTCTCTTTTGCATGAAAGGCTGTTTCCACCACAGGCCCTTCGAAAATAAAGGAAGTCAGAAGGATCTGAGAGAATCCCAAGAGTGCTTTCCCACAGGATAAAAGGATGGAGCAAAGGTGTCTGGGGTGCAGCTGGCTGAAATGATTACTTTAGCACTGCAGGGATCATCAGTGTGTTGTCAAGGTTGCGTCACTGGGCCAATGTATCCAGCAAAGGCTGCAAGTACACTGAGGAAGGGCTATTGTACGTGTGACCTTTTCTTCAAGTTTTTACTGGACCTTTAGTTACACCCAGCGCAGCCTACTTTATAAAGTCCCAGATAAAGCAGCTTTAAAACTTGGTTAAACTTGGTTTATCATTATTTAACTAAGTAGTTAGTTCCCAGTGGAAAGGTCTTTTCAGCTTATCTTTGAAAGGCAGACTTTATTGTGCTCTGGCTCTGTGATAACTTCTCCAGTTTGTCCTCTGTTGAAGGGAAATCTGTTCCATAATTTACAGCTTCTTACTCTTGAATTTGTATGCTCTGAGGGCTAACACCTTTAAATGTGGTGCATCCAAAGGAAATTAATCTAAGAATAGCTGACTTGAAAAATATGCTTATTAACTGCATTTGTGAGAGGACAGATTCTCCATATTGTTGCTAATCTGCATCTCCTCACCTCCTCGCTTGCACTAAGAAAGGACTTGCTTCTGGAATTCAAAGTTGCTTCTGTTGTTAAATCTGATAGGTTCCAGCTGAGAGTCGACATCGAATGTATCTCCACTCTGTAAAAGCAGGCAACCCGTCTCTTTTTGCCTAAGGGAGAGTAACACAGAAGGCAAGGCTCTTGTTGCCAAGAAGCCTCCAGTCCAAGAGCTTGAGAAATCTGACTTAGTAAAGAATTTTCTAATCTTTTGTTTACAAGTTAAAAATTCACTTTTTCCATAGTAGACTCATGCCTGAATAATGTAATGGGAACTGTATTATAAGCTCTACATCCATGCTTAAAGCAATAGTTACTGAAACCCCAAACCATCTGAGCAAATCTGCTTCAGAGCTGGCTCATTATACTTTATTCTTTTGAGAACAGAAACTAAGTTTAGAGTCAAAAGTTAATTTCTTATGATGCACCATAGAAAAAAGAGCATATCACACAAATGTATTCTCTGCTAACCTAGTCACTATGGAATAGCTTTCTATAGGGAAAGTATTAAGAAAAAACATAAGCAGCTCTTGTATCACATCTAAGGATTATCCATGAACAGTGAAATCAAACTGAATCACAAAATACAAAATACATTTATAGGTGCTGCTGTCTTTTTCCCTTGTGAAGTAGGAATGGGCTGAAATGGTTGTGGGGCAAATTTGAAGTTAAAAATTGCAGTTCCTGCTCCAATCATTACATATTTAAATTTGTATTGAAAGGATACATTTTGGATGGTTAAAGCAAAATTAATTCTAAATACAGGAGTTAAGTATCTATTTGACAGATGTTTTTAAAAATTCACTGTGAATACAAGGCTCAGAATGATTTATTAAGCCCACTAAAGCTGGAGTCATGCATAAGCAATGAAGGAAGGTAGCTCTGTTCTAGCTTTGCAAATTCTGCTGCTGGTTTTAAAGTTCCTAACTTTTAAAGCTCTCTTCCTTTACTGAAATGCAAATGTCAGTCCATCTGTTGTATGCCATATGCTTTTCTTAACAATATCATTGTTTAAATGTTAGTTTATTAAAAAATCTTGAAATACTCTCTTCTTGCACTCTAAAGAATCTTGTTTTAGTTTTTATAGATTCCACCAGTGTTTGCTGAGACATAAAACCTAACTTTTGACTTTGATCAAGCTGTGGTTCAGCTTTATTTACACTGGTGCTCAATACACAGTAGTTTTTCAATAAATTGAAAATGTTCTCCTTAAGAATTATTTTCTAGGCATGAAAATGCCAACTGAATTGTCAAAATTAATGAATGGAAAACTCTAAAGTTTTGCAAAGCTATTTCTCTTTTGCATGAAGTATGTGACACAGTGGTGTCTTGAATCCAAACAGTTTTAAAAATTAAAGGAAGAAAGGATATTGCAGCTTCTTGTTTGGGGAAAATATAACCTGAGTCCAGCTGTGAAAGAGCTTGTACAGTTTTGAAAAGAGAATGCTTCAATGTTTGTAAGAAGGTAAAAGGTAATCAAGAGATACACAAGTGAAAATAAAAGCAGAGGGAGGTTCAACTCAATGATCAAGTGAATTGGTTCTACTGGATTGAATGAAGAGGAATTCTGGAGCTCTCAGATCCAAAAAGAGGTCAAAAGTGGAGACAGTGGGATCTGTAAGCATGAACATTTCTGCTTTATTTTTGAAGTTCATGTGAAGAGCTGCAATGTCTGCCCTTCCAGCTACATTCAAGACTCTCTTCCACAAAAGCTGGGATTTGGAGGGGCCCTGCCCTTCGGGGAGAAAAGATAACTTTGGGATTACCCTTCCATAGGCAAGACAGGTTTATACCAATCTCTCCTAGATTGTGGACTGGAATCTGCCATAACATGAAGAAGAAAAGACAGTTCTTGAACAGGCAAAAAAGGGAGGTGTGCTGCTCTACACAGGGATGCACTAGGATGTGTGGGCCAGGTCTGTAGGGATTTGGGTCCTTTTCCCTGCCCTTTCCTGTATAAACCATTGGATGCCTTTTGATGTGGTGAGCAGAGAGCAAGCTACTTCCAGGCTAAACCAAAAGTACAGCATTGAGATGGCACTGAGGGACGACTGGGTAGATACATGCTCTGAGCTTGTCCCAAATTCTCAGTAGAGTGCTTTACACCACTTTGGGAAACCTTGTCTGTTTCCAGTCTGGTCTCCAAGGCTACATATCTGATAGGAAATACAGCAGGCTGTGTTTACCTTCCAGCCCATCAAGTGGAGGAGTCGCAATCATTTCGACATCTTCACATTCTTTTTCTTGTAGATGGGGACAGTCTTATGTAGTCTCTTTCCTGGGAGCTGGCCCCAGCCCATGCTGTCCCCCTGCACATGTTACGCACATGATAGAGCTGCTGGGTGCAACTAAAGCGCAGCGGGTGAGCTGCAGGCTGTTAAACAGCACGGCTGTACAAGTACCAGGCCACAGGTCTGTGCTCTGGGCCTGCTTAGTTTCTTATTTTTGACATAGCCCAAGTACTATGTCCCCATAAGCATTTGAATTCCTTTCTGATTTGAGTTCTGTTGCCACCAAGAGCTGGTGCTTGATGCTCTTCCCGATTACATGTGGAGGGAAATTTCTTCCTAACCATTGATAAGAAGAAATCTGTACTGTAAGTCATGTCCAGCCTACATAGAAATGCATTTTCTATTTAGTGGAATGCAATTTTATTGTCCCCTCATTAGAGCCTCTTGAACTGCATGTCTTGTTAGTGTAGTTGGATAGCAGTTAAGTTATCCTGTTAAGGCAAAGTTGTTCAGGGATTTGAAGGGGTCTGATCATACTGCTATGGTTTAATGTTGTTATTATTAACTTCTTGTGTGTTCTGGTGAGTCTACGTTAACAATGACTAAAGATGAGTAAGAAACATAAAGGATTTTTTTCAGTCTCACTTAAAGGTTTTGTTTTTTGGTTTGTTTTTGTTTTGTTTTGTTTTTTTTTCCCATTCAACTGCACTTTTTTCTATTAGAGTTTTGGTTGCTTATAAACATAAGCCACTGAGGTATGTTTTGTTCCCTTACTCATCATTTGTTTTTCTGGACAGTATGTCCTTACTACCAATTACCTGCATGTTGCCTGTTTCCCTTTGGAAATCCATGAGGGAAAATGCTGTAACAAATAATCACATAAACATTGTATTAGTGCTTGAAAGTTGACAAGGAAAGGAATAATGGCCAGCATGGATTTGTCAAGAAATTATACCAGACTAATCTATTTTTTTCTATGGCCAGATAGACACACTGTTTTGATGGGGAGAATCAATAGATGCCACAAGCCCTGACATTAGAATACTCTCACATTCGTGCAGATAAGCTGGGGAAACATGCTCTGGATGTGAAATTTCTCATATGGCTGGTTTTGTGTTCTTAGTGCATAGTTCTCCATGGGTCACTGGTCAAATGGTGGTAAGCAGTAGTGAGGCATTGTAAGGGTCTGTTATGGCTCTGGGCATACTCAATCTTTCCATTAGAAATTAACTGATTGAAGAGGGAGGATGGGTATTATACTTGCAGGTAATACTCAACAGGGAGAGAGTGAAAGGTGTGCAAGGTCAGTCCTGTGAGGTCCTAGAGAAACTTCCTCTGGAGTGTCAGTGTATAGTTTAGGATACTGTATCCCAAGGAAGATGTGTATGGTGCTTATTGGAAAGCAACAAGAATGACCAGTGGCCTGTGAGGGAAGGCTGAAAGAGCTGTGGTTGCTTGTCCAGAGAAAAAGAACAAGAGGAAAGACAAGTCCTAAGTATGCAGAAAGCCCTCTTAAAGAGGAAGGGAAATAAATTGCTCTCTTTGTCTGTGGCATATAAGAGGGAAAATAATGGACTGAAATTGTATCAGAGGACACTGAGGTTTGACACCAGGAAAACCTTTTAACATTCAGGATAATTAAGCACAGGAAGATGCATAATCTCTCATTGATTTTTTTTTCCCCTAAAAAAGAGCTAGACAAAAATCTGTCAGGACTGATATCATTACAAGTTGATTTTTGCCTTAGGGCAAGGGGATGGGTTAGATGAATTCTTGATTTCTTCGAGTATTATTGCCTGTAGTTCTGTATGTCACTGCTGAATTCAGCACTTCCATATTCATGGCTAAAAGCTGGCTGAATATATAGGGAGCCTGAGTTTTCACTCGGGCCTCTCCCCTGTGCTTTCCGCTAATCCATAAAATGAAGCCCAGAAGAAGTAGATCTAATTATGTTTTAGTTTAGAGGCACAAGTATTAGGGAGGTAAGAGATAAAGAATCTTGGGTGAGAAATGTCCTGCCTTCCCAGTAATGTCCTGCCAAGTGTACCGAGTTCAGTATTGTTCTGCTCCCAAATGGCCCATCTATGATTGCATTAGCACAAAGCATCGCTGTCTGAGAAGAGTTCACATGCAGAATTCGTTGAATTAAAATTTAAGGCAATAAATGAGGGCTTATAATGTATTGGCAACATTATCAGTAGCAAGATTGCCAGCATATTAGTGACTATGATGGATTGACTCCTGGGGAATTCATTAAATTTACAAGTCTCCTCAAATGAATCCACTGGCTAAAATACTAATTGCTGCCCTTGGGAGCACTTTGGCCATTTAGTTTCCAAGCAGAGCTTACTCTGAGAAAAGGATTATGCTACTGATGTTTGCTTGAATTTAGGAGTAAATTTACGTAAGAGTTTTTCAACATTGACCGTAGTTTCTGTTTGTATGAAGCTTGCTGTCTTACTAAACATAGGGCCTAAAAGAAATCATTTTATGAGTCAATAATACATTATTTAACATAAAATGACCCAAAAGCATAAATATAAACACTAACCAACATTCTGTTGTTGTGCAATGAAGCTTAATCTAAAGGCTATGATTATTCGGGTTTGCAGAGGATGGCAGTGATTTCTGTCTCTGCAGTCACTTTTGCTAAAAGAGAATTGCTGAAGCTTTAAAAATGAATGTAGAGAAATCCTCTGCTTCTTAAGCTGATGGACACTTCAAGGTTAATGTTGCAAAGTCAAGTGTATCTGCATATTTGTGAAAGTGTGCTGGAGAAATTCTCTGAAGATTGAAACTGTAACTCTCTTCAGCAGTGTAGATCTGTGGAATTTTCTTGGATTAACCCAAAGTGCAAAGGGTCACAATCTGGATTTAATTTTCTTATTTGCAAATTCTGATTCTGGTTTAGACAACTGGAGATGGTAGAAGCAGACCAGACCTTCTCCAGGTGCTCGTGATTGAATCGCAAATTGGTTTATTGACTGCAAAATTGAGATCTTTAATAACTTTCACAGGTCAGTACCTGCAGAGCTGATGCCTTTAGTGGAACTAGAATTATAACTCAACTATAATGCAGAAAATATGAACCATTTTTGGATGAGGAGACATTTTTTTGATAGACTCTTAGTGTTATATACTACATTTTAAAGATAGCAGTAATAGTTACCAATGGCTGAGAGAAGACAGGAAATCTAGGGCTTGTTCATCTGGTGCTGATGGGCTGCTATTTTGGGACGCTGAAGACCAACATCTGAATGAATCACTGTCTGATAGTGAGTGCTGGGGCAGGAGAAAAGTTTTCTTTCACTTCTGAGCTTTGTTTCACAGCTCCAGGTAAACCCAAATGCAAGTGCAGTGGTAGCCAGAATAGTCCTATTGTTAGAATATAGGCTTTCCTTTGGGCTTTTATCTTGCACAGGATGCAATCCTGGCATGCCAAACCTGGGGAATGAGTGACTCATCTATTGTATTGCCTTGTTCTCAGTAAATTGCAGTGTGATTCCCAATTTACCTGCCATATGGTCAGTTCTTCTTAGAATTCCAACTGCACAAGCAATTAATGCCCAAGAACATGGGGAAGGAGCACATTACTTACCAAGTATGTAATCAAGCAGTGTGATCCAACCCATTAACTGGGTGACATCCTTTTCTTTATGTGGACAGTTTACTGGCTCTGAGGTTTCAAGTGGGAGCTGTCACTTACACTTTCTGATAATAAAACTTAATTAAAATTTCATTCCTGTACCAACAAGTGCCAGGTCACCAGATGGTTCCTAATAGTTATGTCCACATATTTTGTGCTGGATTGCAGCAGATGATGTTTGTGCTAATGTTACTGGAACAATTGCTACATGTACTTTGCAAATGTTTAAATCGTGTATCTTAGTGTTTAATATAAAAATAATTACTTCAGTATTAATCTATGTAAAGTATATAAATTTCCATGAGACCCAGACAACTTTTTAACTTCAGTAAACTAGTGGCTCCTTATTAGAAAATCAGAATTTCAGAGATTGTAAAAACTATAATCAGATCAGGGTGGTAATTCAAGTCACACCGTCTCGTCATATCAGTATGTGTAATATAAGTAACAATTGTCCTGAGGCAAATGATTTTCACAATATGGGATAGGATACCCAAACTGGGAAGTTAGAGTAGATGTTAACAGGACAAAGAAATGAAGGAAAACTGCTGAGTATAGCAGGTTTATGAAAGGTAAGGAAGGATACACACTGAGAGGATGTGCATCAATACGCTTCATACTTCTGGAACTCTTGCTTAGGACCTTTTGGGCACAGAAATATACACTCACTGTGCTGGGCTTAGAAGTGTGTGTCATGAGCTCCAGGCCTCTCCTTGGCAGAAAGGGAGGATGATCACTAAAGCCTGGCAAAGCTGCAAGCAAGGATTGGACCCTGCTTCCCTGCCTGCCTGTGTCCTTGGAGCTCTTTTCCGTTTTGGTTGTGCACATGAAGAAGTGGTAGGTTGGCCTTTTTTCTTGTAGCTGGTTCTGTGACTGTATGTGGGATAATGAAGGAGGAGAAGATAAAGTGGTTGCAGAAGATTCTTGTAAGAGCAGACATCTGGGCTGCTCTGAGCAAATGGCAAGAGGGAGCTGTCGTGCAGAAATGGACACAATTTTGGTCTCTTCAGGAGTAACAAGCATGATACTGAGAGACAGAACCAGCTGCCCTCTTACACATAGGAACTGAGGACAATCACAAAGGCAGCTTTTGGAAAATGGAGTGTAATAATAGATGATGTGGTGATTGATGGATTTCCTTACCACTTCCTTTAGTGGAGACAAGAGGTTTCCTAGCTGATACATTTGCTTCAGGAGAACTTTTTTGCACTTAACCTCTAGGTGTGCCTGAAACTCTTGCTGGTATTCCCTAATGCAGTCAGGAAAATGATGAAAAAAGAACAAGGAATCCCTGTCAACACTGGTGACTTTATAGCAATTTCTAAACTTTGAGTGGCAGGGCTTTCCTTTTTCCTTCTTTGGTTGTTTTTGCTTTACTCTGTTGTCTTAAATTCGGATATCAAAGGGTATGAGGTGATATGTGTGTTTCTGTGTGTACTGCTTGTTTTTATCCAGAACAACTCCCAGACTGAAAAGAAAGAAAAGATCAGCAAGTCACGGTGTGTTGTGCAGGAATAGTCAAAATGTCATTTCTGATCTATCAGCAATTTCTATTCAGATTGTCTTAAAAGACAAATTCTTCCTTGTACAGTCAGGAAGCTAACTGAGACACCAGTTGAGATGCTTAAGTTAGACAAGGGAGAAGCAAATGCTTCCATCCAAGAGGGACTCATCACTATAAAACTCACTTCCTCCTTCTTTTTATTGTCTGTCTTCATTTTAATGTCCCATGGGTCAAAATGCAAGGCCTGTGGAGCTGTTCCAGAAACACGTACTTTCTTTGACCTGGAGTGCAGGGATCAAACTCTTGTTACTATTGCATCAGTACAGCTTTAGTCTGCTTTCTGCAGACTCTGATCCATAACTTTGGTATTTACTCCAGTTGCGGAACTGTTGGCTGGCCTGTGTGAAATGGCTCAGTAAAAGCAGGACTGCTGGGATCTACACTATTGCAAAACTCAAACCAAAACAGAATGTATGTCTTCACAGTTCTTCCTATTGAGATCAGAAGTAGAAGTAATAAGTACGGTGAAGGACACTGTTCTCAAATCATTTGAGATGTTAAGTGGAATGGGAAAGTGCTTGGAAATATTTCTCTAATGGTTTCTGTAAACATTCCTTAAATAACTTTCCTGTGTCTAGGTTTGATGTGTGTTTAAGAAGATAGGCACATTTCCCGGAAAATTAGTTTTGTCATCCCTTTTGTTTGTTAGAAATCTCATAGAGGCTGGGGAAACAAAATTGCAGTTCCATTTTAAGTCTTCAAAAGAAGCAAAGAAAATTTCAGAGGAACATCTGGAACTTAGCCCCCAGCTTGACACACTTCTCTAAGTTTGGCCATGACTCACTGTTCTGGACATATATTCTGGACATATAAATGTGACCAGTAGCTGACAAGGCATGCTTCTTTGTCTGACTACTGTGCTGCTATAAGGTTTCAGAAAAACAAAAAGCAAATTTCAGTTAGGACTCTGTTGCAAATAGTGCTTTCCTTGATGCAGACCTTGACTGTATCAAGCCATACTAAATTCACATGGCATGTGTGTAATTTAACAGAATTTAATCAACAGCTAAAAATTTGAAAAAAGGACACAATTAAAAAGTGGTGTTGTAACAGTGATGAATACCAGGGAAGCATAAAGTTAGCAAATCTGCTGCTTTCATTGAAAATGAACTAAATCTCCTGTTGTTAAAAGGTTTTGATAATGGTGAATGTGCTCCAATATTTTGTTATTAAAAATGGGTATGTAGGAAATGTATTGAAGTACCTTGAATTCGTGTTCTTGCCTTTTTGTTGAAGGATCCCCAACCCTGTTGAAGGTGGTTTTGAAGAAACCCTATACATGTATTCGACTTTAGAAATAAAACCACACAGTGTTGGGAGGGCTGTAGAGTAACACTGCAGAAGCAGCAGGAGATGAGAGACCTGCAACAATCAAAAGGCTGTTAACAAACAGATTTTCATACACACAGTAATTCTATTGCTGACTCTGCTTAGAGTTATGGATAAGAAAATTAAAACTGCATCCCGTCGTACATCAGAGCTTCTCTCATATTGTGTTTGATGTTAGCAAGGTTTGGGAAGAGTTTCCTTCACTGCTTATGCCATTAAATTTTGATCATGACCTTAGTCTTATCCTAGTGTTGACATCAGCTGTCAGGAGTAAGCATACGAAATGTTAAGGACTGCAACGTAGAGAAGATCAGAAATAACCTGATGGTTTCTACCTAAACTTTTATGTCTGGCATGTTCCTGTGGACAAAAACTCCAGTCAATACAGGTACCCACAGAGAGAATGATCAGGGCTGATGTGAAGGAAGGACATACAGATGTACAGCAACTTCCATATTTTTATTTTTAATGGATGAAGGTAGAGTTACATAGAAATGGGTACCGATTTTTGCTTTGGTTTGGCTATGAATCTGTTTCTTAGAGGCAGGAAGGGCACAAACCATGCAGAGCCCAGCAGAAAATGGTCAGAACTTTACTTTGATAGCAAAGATGAGAACAAATCAGTAAAAATGTCTGAGAAGTGTTAGGAGTTTTTCTGCATGGTAAGTGGGGCAAGATGAATCCTAAAGATGGCATGAAATATGTGATGAGAAACTGGAAGAGGCAAGGCATCAAGATGAAAGGCATAACGGAGCAGGCAGGTGGAGATGTCTCTGAAATAAGGTTCTGGATATCCTGTTGGCATGGAAATTTAGGGAGGAGTCAAAGGTTAAGTACTCTCTACATAAGCATAAGGGACAGGAAAAATACTGAATCTGCCAACAGTTAAAGACAAGGCAAAAAGGGCTGGAATATCCTTGACACCAAGGGAGTTTCTTTCAATCATGATACCACTAAACTGTCCAAATGCCTCTGAAAATATTTGTTGAAGCATGACTTATCTTCTTTCAAAAACATTTTTGCACTCCAAGCGATAATACGGTTAGAGTCCTTTGCAAGGGTTTCCATTCCACAACCATTTTTGAGGTGACTAATTCTCATGGAATTTCAGGGGATTTAACAATATAAATACCTTTACTTCCTTTTAAAAACCTGCTACCTTCTGTTAATAGATACATAGAGAACATGAAGGCATGAAGGAAATTTTTAGGCTAATACCCAAAATGTTTGTAAAATGTCTATGATTAGAATAAAAATATATAATAGACATCTGAAATTGTTTTAGTTAACATTTTAGTTTAATGGGGGGGGTTGTTGTTTCAGGAGAGAAAGTGGGTTTGTTTAGCTTTGGGGTTTTTTATTCTCTGTACCTGAATCAATCTTCAAATGTTCATTTAGTTAGGAGTAATATGTATCTCAGATGTTATTTAATCACTTCCTCCACCAAGCCATGTTATTTTAAACAATTGGTAAATGAATCATTTGCAGAGGTCTCTGTAGAATTGAAGATTAATACTGTTTTCTCCAGCATGAGACACTCAAATTTATCCTCTAGAAAACAGGAGAGAACACTGAATATGCTTCTGGGAATATGCAAGCAATTCTGTAAAGTCAGGGGAGGTTTACATTACAATTGCCATATAAAATTCAGACAAGTGAAATCACAAAAGCCAAACCAAAGCAAAAACAGTTCAATGCAGGTGAATGTCAATGCTAAACAAGAAAAAGACAGTGGAGCTGTAGCTGGTCTGGGTGACTTTAACATAACAGAACTGTGTGCATACAAGGGATTAAACATGAGGGAAGAACCTCAATGTGAACAGAACTGAAATTAAACTCGAGCAGCATACTGACTGAAAGATACAATGGAAAATGCAAGCAGCTATCTGGTAGCAAACATTAGCTATAGCAGATGTGATTGCCATTAGCTCTAAATGCGTGTTAAATTAAAGCCAGCATCTGTTCTCACAGAGCTGGCCTCAGTCATCTAAAAAGAAAAGTTAATTTACACTTTAGAAAAGGATTAAAGGCAGGATTTGGTAGAGGTAGAGAAGCCTGATGTCTGCCATGGCAAATGATAACTATGGACAAATGTTCATGGTCCTGGACAGTCGTTCTACTGCTCTGAATGAGTGGTGTTACACAGCAGCTGGTGAAGGTCCTGCACATAGAAGTCAACAAAACCTTTTAAGGGTGTAAATACAGGATTCAATTATTTGACTTCTTTTTAGACAATCAAAGATGAGCAAGTAATAAAGTAGATGCTGGTGACAAATGCTGAGAAAAGGAAAGCAAAGTCACAGACTTCTAAATAATGACTAGCATTTAACTCTGAGCAGCACTTACACAAACAGAAACAAAATTATTACAACACCGGGCAAATATTGGAACCTAGAAAAATGAAAGTGGTAAGAATGAGTCAAAAGTTCAATTCCACAGTTACCAAGGCTGGATGGAATTTCAGAAAACTTAGGGAAAGGATTTCCAAAATGATGAAGGGATTACAAGTGGTAAAATGGATGGTAGGAACTGCCATCAGAGATAGCACAGAGAAGAAACTGTGTTTCAAAAGAATGCTGAGGAATAAAAAAATGAAGTGGAGGAAACCTACCTGGCTGGGACTTCTTAGCACTGTTCTTGGCCATCAAGTAATAAGACTCGTAAGAAGTACTTAGCAGCAGGAAAATATTACAATAGAAGGGGGAAAGTGCCAGAAACTATCAGTATTTGGTATCCTGTTCTTCCCATTGCATCATCAGTTACATAGTAGTGGCTATCTAAATTTATGTTAATAAATAGTATGCTGAAATAACTGTTTAATATAGCAATAGTCGTAAAATCTGAATTAATGTGTAGATCTAAGAGTTTATTTCTTGTTTTGGGTCTTGTAAAACATGAAGTTCGATTTTATTTGGGCAGATTTAATCACTCTTAACTTAAGCAATGAAACTATGTTTTTGAACACCCATTTAATTTATTTCTAAAATATCATACAGATATAAAGCAATCTTGCTAAACTAAGAAGTTAGGTGGCTTTGTTTAGTGAGGACTTATACGTTTAATTAATTACTTCTCACCTTTTAATTTCGCTGTAGTAAAGTTTACAACAATATAAAACTTGAAGTAACTATAGTTTCCTGTATAATATATAAGGAGATTTTTAGATGTAATGAGTCAATGAGACCATGTAATCTTAAGTACTTATGTTACTTCTGGGACAGTTGTGCAAGAATTGCAGTGTATATGCTGCTATTACTTGCTTCTCCCAGCATATTGTCATGTCCCCTGCCCAAACATCATCCATGCAATTCAGCCCTTACGGTTTAGAAATGATGTCTTTATGAAAGAATGGTTTCATACCTCATTAGAGAAATCTCTTATTAAACCTGTGATCTTAAGTACTTGATAACAGGGCTACAGGATGCAAGTTATAACAACAAAACTGGCTAGCTAGTATAATGTAGGTTATTACCGGAATTGTACAAAAGGGAGTTTGCTGTGGCCATTTTTAAAATATTTTATATTGGTAGTAAATATCTCTCTTTGTTCTGTTGTGTTGACACAGAATCCCCTTGTCAATAGCAGCTATTTCTTGCCAATATATTGGTTTATGAGTTTTCAATAATAAAGTTCTTTCCTATTTTTGTTGACTGAGAGTGGCTGTTTGAATGTTAAGTAAAAATTAATTTACTCTCACAACAAGATAGTTTCTACGCCCAGGGATAATAGTCTTTTCAGATATTACTATCTGCTAACCTCTCCATGCAATAATCACTACCTGGAATATGTATTTGAAAAGAAAAAAAACAACCTAAGCCATGCAAGCATGATGTTGCAATTTTGTTCTAGAGTAATGTCTCCTACTGTCTTCCTAGTATACATTTTTTTGTCATTTTCATCATTCTTCTGATAAAATTATAAATGCTATTACACAGTAAACATTAGAGATGTTATTCCAAATAAAATTAGCCAAAAAAGAGATTAATTTCATTATTTAAACAAAAGAAACATTGTTCCTACCATATTTGCTTCTGGAAATTGAAAAGTGAAGATCGAATAGGGGATAGAAAAAAGACTGGAAATTTGCCCTTAAGTTTCAACCCACTTGTAGCTGAAAATACACTTTTATTTTTGAAATAAAATTTTCTTAAATAATGTTCTTCAAATTGTGCACTTGTAGCATTAGCAACTCATTTAAATAGCCACACTGTAAAAATGGTTGGTCAGCAATGTATTTTAATAACAGTTTTGCTCATGAGACGTGCAAGAGATTACTCCACCACTAAGATCAGAATAACTGCCATGTACAAATCACAGTCTGAATCCACGTGTCAAAGAAGTTCATGGCATTGGAAGAAAAAGGAAAAAAAATTAAAATTGTAAAAATATTTTTTAATAAAATTGTAGCTGATGAAAGACACCCTTAATAAGATTTTGGAATTGCTCTGGCCAGAGATTACTTTGGTATATAGGTAGTTTCAGCTGCTTACCTCTAGATTAAAAATATTAGTAGTGGTGTTTTAAGAAGTCAACACTAAATACTTCAATAATCCTCACAGATGTTCATGCTTTAAATAGGAGATGTAGTCATTCCTACAAAATAAACACATAGTAGGAGGGAAAGGAAAAAACTCCAAGATGTTAAAGTGTAAACACAGGCTCTTGCACTAAAGTACATGGAAAATTACAGTGAGAAATTAAAAAGTTGTGTAAAGAAGTCAGATTGTAAATTATAAAGAAAAGGGGAGTGGATAAATCTGTCATTTAACCCTGAGGATAACCGTCCTAATTGATGAGACAGTTAGGAATGTAAAGCTGACATAGGAGATGAACTACTCAAAGAGAGGGGAAAGGGGGATACATGAGACTAAAGACTAAGGCAGGAATTTAAGTCAAAAAACGTGTCTAAAATTTCTGATCACATATGGACTCTAGAAAACCCTCCGTAGTTAAACAGAAGACATTAAGTTTAATGATCAAACTGGAAGCCATAAAAAGCAAACCTGAAATCAAAAGCAAACATCAGTTCAACTATCTTAATGGCAAAGCAGACATGGCAAATTTCTCATTACATCTTTACATCATGACATAATATGCTCCTTTGTTCCAAGTTTCTGGACTGTGGGTGCTGACCCCACCTCTTTCCCCAGAGTCAGGGAATGCAATCAGGGAGTTGTGAAGCGTTGAAGATTTACCGTGCTCTTCCCTACTCCTTGCACACACTTAGTCTTCAAGGTCAAGTAACTTCCATCCACCTCTTAAAGCTTTCCCAGATTATACAGATTTACTATCACCAATAATTCTCACACTATTCTATAATCAATTGTGAAAATCTGACTAAAATGAAACTTCAACCTAAGAAACTCTAAAGGGACTCATCCAGTTCCGGTCACCACATTTAGTGATGTATTTAGTGATGGAAAAGGGAAACAAACATTATACTGACTAATTGATAAAATTCTGTGTTGCTACTGGCTGTGACTATATGTTTCAAGTAACTATTTCTAATAAAAAAGAAGCTTGGAAATTTTCAGGAGGAATAAAACCTTCTGTTCGGTTAGGAATGAATTTTGTACTTGGCTATTCTGGTAGCATGTTATTACTTCTACCCTGCACTACTTTTGTGGGTACTGACTGCTTTTGCTGCTTCTGTCTTCATTTCTGCTTTGACAGTAAGTTATGTTTCATGTGCTGTTTGGATTACTTGTGTGTTAAGATACTGACACTGAAGTCAGGCTGTAGAGACCATTTGTTAGAGATGCAAATAATAGTTTATTTTAAAAATCTTGTAACTAAATTCACTGATGTAATAAATGTGCATGATAAAATCTTAAATTAGCTTGCACATAGTGCAACTATATGTAACAGGATTTACAAAGTTTAAATATTGTATCATAATCCAGACAGTGAAAACTTATAATTACATTGTGTATCCTGGGAGCTTGTTTATTACAAGTTCACTGATGTCTTTGTACTGATTAGGACCATGTAGTTCTTCCAGAAAATCATCTTCTTTGTCTGACATACTGTTTTCCAGGGCACTAAGTTCAAGATCAGACTTGTTAGACGGCAAGTTAGAGCCCACATGAGTTACTGACTGCTTTTGGCCAGTAGAGGTCTGGCCCTTTCCTATATTCAGATCAGTATCAAATTTAACTTGTTTGCTACTCAGTGTAGGTATTTCTTTAATATGTTGATCATCCCTGTTCTCTTCCTTACTCATCTGTTGGGCTTTCTGCTCTTCATCTAATAATGGTGCCTCCATCTCAGCAAGGTTAAGTGAATCAGCAGATTCAGCACTAGTTCCCATGCTGGTTTTGAAGTCACAGTTTCTCCTCAAAGACTGGACTGGAGATGAAGCTGAAGGAACTGGCACAAGATCTGAAGTACTCTGAGCTCTTTGACTTGTCTTTGAAATTCTGGACCTGCTGGATTCTGGCTCTGTATCTGACCTATCTTGCTTTGGTCTTTCAAGCCACAGAGGTTCAGGACTGCTGTCAAGAACTTTTGAGTCTCTGCCTGTAGACTCAGCACTGGTGAAATCTTCTGAATAAACTGTGTTCCCTGGACTAGCAGCAAAGTCATCAGAGTATATGAATTCAGAGTTGTTTTCAACACTCCTGCTGGGGCTTAGTTGATGACCACTTACAACAGACACATCATCATGCTCCATGGTTTTATGACGGATTAAGTGTATTGCATCGTTGTAACTTCCTTTTGCATTAGCATCTGATGGTAACGCTGCTGGGAGTTGAGCTTTTGCACTCTTTTCCTCATGAGCAGACTTTAACACAGTTTCCTCCGGTAAGGGGGCTGCAGATATTTCGGAAGGACATTCCTTTCTTGCAATGGAATTGTTCCTGGATACACTTGCAATAGACTGTTTGTGCAGGCCCAGGGACACATCTCCCGTCACAGAAATGGACTCTGAGAGAGCACTGTTTTCTAATGAAGTCTGAACAGTTTTATCCAACTGATTATTCTGCTTTGAACTGCCTCTTGTGCTACAGTGCCTGCAAGACACCACATGCTGTTCTTCAGTATTTCTGACCAGCTTTCTCTTGGGTAAGGGGCTTCTCTCTTTCAGAATCTGCATTTGCTTTTTTCTGTACTGCTCCCTCCTTTCATGAATTACCAGGTTATCTGGGTTGGTCTGCTGCAGCCGTAGCCTCAGTGTATTTGTCAGCCCATACAACAATTTCTTTCTGGGAGGTCTGTTCTCCTTAGCTTTGCAGTTCCTTTCACAGGCTGGCTGTCCCTGGGGCACAGCTTTCTTGGTTCTTCTCCCAACCCCAGAAGACTCTGGGGAGGCGGCCTTTTGACAGCCTTGTTTGAACGGAGGGCTGGTGGCTTCACTGCTCCTGCCAGCCCCCACAGGTGTCTCTGCAGGCCTGAGGGCAGCGGAGCGACTGGGGGGCTGTGAGGCCGTGTCCCCCCTCCCTGGGGCCTGGTAGAGCCAGGCAAGATGGGGGTGGACAGCAGCAGCAGGCACAGCGCTGCGGGTGAGCACCGACAGCTCCGCCAGCAAGGCACTGAGTAGCGGCAGCTGCACCAGGGTATTGTGCGGCTGTTGAGGGCTGGCGGGGTGCAGCAGCGAGGGCCCGGCACTGGGACGTGGTGGGCTGTGGCCCTTGTCCTTCTCCTGCGCTCTCTGGGGCTCCACATGCTCCCATTGCTCTACTGTCGCTGGCGGCCGCTGAGGCTCAGCCGGCTCACGGCTGTAATAGAGCAGCGGAGGGCAAAAGACATTGCCTTCCAGCTCCTCACCCTCCTCCTCTTCCTTCTCGTCCTCCTCCTCTTCCTTCTCCTCCTCCCCGTCTCGCGGTTCAGGGGTGGTGGCAGGCGGTGTGGAAGGGCGGGGGCTGGCGGGACTCGCCTCACCGGCTCCCAGGCTGGTGAGGCGGTAGCCCAGGACCAGCTCCCCGACGGGGCGGCCTGCGTTGTCCCGCAGCGCGAAGCAGCCGCGGCGGCCGCAGGAGGAAGGCGCCCCGGGCCGCTGCAGCAGCTCGGCGGCGGGGGTCAAGGGCACGGCACAGCTGCCGAGGAGGCGGGGGGGTCCCGGAGCGAGCCCGGCGGGCAGCGCCAGGAGCAGGGCGCGGAGCGGGCGGCGGCGGAGCGCCGCGAAAAGCGAGTCCGGGCGCCAGCGGAACAGGCAGCGCTTGCCGCGGCCGAATGGGAAGAGCTGCCCTGGCCGCAGGGGCGGCGCGGCGGCGGCGGGGCGCAGCACGAGGGTGGGGAAGTCCAAGAGGCGCAGCGCCACGGCCGGGTGTTCCGCGGGTCCCGGGAGCTCTGCGGGCCCCGGCTCCGCCACCCGTAGCGTCTCCACCAGAAGCTCCAGCGCGAAGAGCCCCTCCATGCCGGCCCGCGGGCCCCGCTCTCGCGAGAGGCCCGTGTGTGTGTCGTGTGTGTGCAGGCCAGGCGGGCCTGTCTCTCGCGAGAGTTGTGCCGCAGCACCGCTTCTGTGCGCCGGAGCCCGGGAGCCGGGGCGTCCCAGCCCGCAGCGCCCGGTATCCCGGGCCCTGAGGGTCCTCGGCGCCGCGCCCCGCGGGTGGGAGTTGTGCCTCCAGCAGCTCCAGTGGGCCTCCAGCAGCCATGCTGGCCGCCTGGCCTGGCAGCTAGGTNAGCCAGGCAAGATGGGGGTGGACAGCAGCAGCAGGCACAGCGCTGCGGGTGAGCACCGACAGCTCCGCCAGCAAGGCACTGAGTAGCGGCAGCTGCACCAGGGTATTGTGCGGCTGTTGAGGGCTGGCGGGGTGCAGCAGCGAGGGCCCGGCACTGGGACGTGGTGGGCTGTGGCCCTTGTCCTTCTCCTGCGCTCTCTGGGGCTCCACATGCTCCCATTGCTCTACTGTCGCTGGCGGCCGCTGAGGCTCAGCCGGCTCACGGCTGTAATAGAGCAGCGGAGGGCAAAAGACATTGCCTTCCAGCTCCTCACCCTCCTCCTCTTCCTTCTCGTCCTCCTCCTCTTCCTTCTCCTCCTCCCCGTCTCGCGGTTCAGGGGTGGTGGCAGGCGGTGTGGCAGGGCGGGGGCTGGCGGGACTCGCCTCACCGGCTCCCAGGCTGGTGAGGCGGTAGCCCAGGACCAGCTCCCCGACGGGGCGGCCTGCGTTGTCCCGCAGCGCGAAGCAGCCGCGGCGGCCGCAGGAGGAAGGCGCCCCGGGCCGCTGCAGCAGCTCGGCGGCGGGGGTCAAGGGCACGGCACAGCTGCCGAGGAGGCGGGGGGGTCCCGGGGCGAGCCCGGCGGGCAGCGCCAGGAGCAGGGCGCGGAGCGGGCGGCGGCGGAGCGCCGCGAAAAGCGAGTCCGGGCGCCAGCGGAACAGGCAGCGCTTGCCGCAGCCGAATGGGAAGAGCTGCCCTGGCCGCAGGGGCGGCGCGGCGGCGGCGGGGCGCAGCACGAGGGTGGGGAAGTCCAAGAGGCGCAGCGCCACGGCCGGGTGTTCCGCGGGTCCCGGGAGCTCTGCGGGCCCCGGCTCCGCCACCCGTAGCGTCTCCACCAGAAGCTCCAGCGCGAAGAGCCCCTCCATGCCGGCCCGCGGGCCCCGCTCTCGCGAGAGGCCCGTGTGTGTGTCGTGTGTGTGCAGGCCAGGCGGGCCTGTCTCTCGCGAGAGTTGTGCCGCAGCACCGCTTCTGTGCGCCGGAGCCCGGGAGCCGGGGCGTCCCAGCCCGCAGCGCCCGGTATCCCGGGCCCTGAGGGTCCTCGGCGCCGCGCCCCGCGGGTGGGAGTTGTGCCTCCAGCAGCTCCAGTGGGCCTCCAGCAGCCATGCTGGCCGCCTGGCCTGGCAGCTAGGTGGGGGGCAGCAGTCGCAGCCCATGGAAAACCAGGTCCTCCCTGGTGTCCGCTCACAAGCGCCCGGTGTGTCGTGGCAGCAGCCGTCATGTCCCTGCCCTCGGCTCTCAACACCCTGGTCATGTATTCCCCACTGTGGTTCTCCAGAGACAGGAATGGGGATGCGATGGGACCTGTGCTTCATCAGGCAGCAGGAGTGGTGTTTGTGGAGGCATTGAGGGACCTTAAACTGTTTTCAGATTCACAGACTCACTGAATCAATTGGGTTGGAAAAGACCTCTGAGATCATTAAATCCAATCTTTGACTGAAGACCACCTTGTCAACCAGGCCATGGCACTCAGTCCCATGTCCAGTCATGCCTTAAACACCTCCAGGGATGGTGACTCCGTCACCTCCCTGGGCAGCGCCAATATCTAATCACCCTTTCTGTGAAGGAATTCTTCCTAATGTCCATCTAAACCTCTTGGCGCAGCTCAAGTCCTCTTGTCCCATCCATAGTTGCAGCCTGTTCCTGCTCCAAGAGAAACATGGGAGTCTGTGCCAAGGGCTGTATACTGAAGAGTCTTTCCACAGTATCTTGGATATGCATTGATAAACTCATACTTTCTGTCTTGTCTGCATGTGAAGTGGGAGTTGAAGTGAACACACTTGTGAAGAATTTCACTCCTCAGCCTGCTGCCTGGCAGAGAGTGCCCTTCCCTCTCTGGCCATTCTTCCCTTACACCACAGTCTCCTTGCCACAGGAACAATGAATACTTGCTGAGCTAGAGAGAAAGTTGTGTTGTTTTCTTCAATTAGTAAGTTGACTCTAAAACAATGTCTCCTAAACTCAGGGTGTTGGGTTAAAATTACAGTACACCCTCACCTTTTACCAGCAGGAAAGTAACTAAAAGAAAGACCAATCCTCTTTCTGGTGATTTCCTCATTTTTTTCCACTTTCCTTCAGCTATCAATTTACAATTTTTTAAAAAAGTAGAAAACAACAGGAGGTGGTCAAAGAGTCAAACTCTTTGCTGTTGGTCAGATCTCTTGATTATTATTTAAACAACACCTTAATTAGCTGTTATATATGAGAAGAGAGTTAAGGAGTTTGGCTTGTGTATTGAGATCAGGACTTAGGAATTATGTAATTGAGTTCTCAGTTCCTCCGCTGCCACTATTTTAAGCATGTGAGTCTAAGAGCTACACATCCTCTGCCATCAAGGCTGCCAGTGTTCACACGTGACATTGTACTGGCATTGTGGCAGACAAGACAAATGGCCAGTCTGTTTCACTATTGCCTCGATGTCCTGCCATCTGTCCTCTGCTTTCCTTGTGTTTCCTTTTCCTCCAACTAGTTCCCACATCAGGAGGGTCTGACAGTGTAGTAGACATTCTCCATAAAGGAGAAATGGCAGAAGAAAGACTTCCTGTTACACTGAAATTGACAGGGATTTCACACTGGTCGAATAGTCACTCTTGAGGTTGCCTGGAAAGACAATGGATCAGCATTTTGCCAATTTTGTAGATGGACATTACTGTGACTGTGAGGTTTACTCCATGATTTCTATTCTCTTATACTTGAAACTTCCCATCTTTGTAGAGGAAGGTGCATCTTTGTGTGTGGCAACTGCACCTGGAGTAGGGGGTGAATTATGGAGGAACCATATTCTTGTTTTAAGATGCTGAGCCTCTGCACTCTGAAGTTTTCAGAGTGAAAATCAGACCATTCCTTTATTTTGTTCTGCACAGACAGTATAAATAAAAAGTACTGAATATTTGTGAAAATGATAGGTGTTAATAAGCTGTGTAAGATCAGTCAGCAAGCTAGTGACAAAATTATTTAAATAGAAAGGAGTAAGGAATTGTAAGTTTGTTCCAGTTGGTGTGGTTTAGTAAAAGTCAATCCTCTGGTCAAGAGGGCATATTTCTCTTCAAAATATATAGAAAACAACATTTTGGTTTTGAGTTGCAAGTTAGGAGAAAAAAAGGTGGTTTTCTTCCTAATAGTCTTAGTTTCTACTAACCACCATTTAAAGGAGACTTGTGATAAGACTTCTTTAGATTGCATATCACTGAAGAGTGATTTAGAAAACAGTCATGCTGCAGAAGTAGGGTTATGGAGCCAGGTTTCATTACCTCTACCACTCCAAATACCGCAGGTACATATTCAGATCTGCATTAGTTACATTTAGTAATCTTTTTTTACAACAGCTCTGCTTCTTCTCAGTCCTCCTTTCTCATAAATAGACTTCAAATTTTCTGGCTTTTTTTCTAAAAGACTGGGAGACTGAGGAATTTTGCTGATTCAGTGAAATCTTTCACTGACCTTGTTTGTATGTTTGAAGTACCAACTTTCTGTCTCAAAAAATTCCAACCCAGACAATTGGTATCATTAACAGCAACTCAGCAACTTTGGTTCAAATCTATCTTTTGAAGGCTTTTAAATGTCTTTTTTTACCCTTAATTCTTGTACAATTTCAGATTTATCGATCTCTCTACACAGAGATCTGTCTATACAATTATATGTCTGTTTATGGATTGAGACATGACACAAAAAAATCTTGAGAAAGCATAGATTTGGCTAGATTCACAATTGAATCTGCTTATTCTGGTGTTGTTCTGAAGATTGCATTTTCTGGAGATCAAAAGCTGGCATAAAGAGCCACTGTTTACCTGCACATAAAATTGCTCTTCTCTGTGTAGAGTGTACAGGGCGATGCATGGAATTTGTGCAAATATTTAGCCTGGTGGCACTCTGTTTCAGAAAGGAGTCAGACAGTCTGCTGGAATATTCAGCTGCTACATAATAGCAGTTCTTAAAATACTCCAGCTTCAAATGCCACCCAGAGAAACTTATTTAGTCTTTTCTCAGTTGTCTGTTGAGTCAGCCACTTGTAAAGGGGCAATAAACAGGAAGAAATTCAGGAATTAGCATGGCAGTCTTCGATAACTCTCTTCATCAGTTCAGAAAAAATATGAAAATTTATAAAATATATGGGCAAAGCATTTGAAGTTTTTGCAATTTATTTAGGTTTCTCTCTGGAAGAATCTAGAAGTTTTGAAAAGGAATGAGGTCAAATAAGAAAGCTGAATCTATTCAGAAATTATTGTTTGCGTATGTTTCAGTATATTGTGCAGAGTCTTGCAGGGAACGTTGCTGTTTTCTTTGCTGTGTCCAGTTTCTACTTCATGATCCCTAATTTCATGCTGACCCAGATCTAGTGATGTATGGAGCAGTCTAGGAACAGTTGCAATGGTATTATTGGCACAGGCATTTTGTTATCCATCAAAATGAAGGATACTGTTGTTTCACCCCACTTCTCAATGTGTACCCTCCAGTCCACAGTGCCCCATTGTTTGGGTGATCAGAGCAGCTGGTGCAGAACCTACACAGATATACAGCTCCAATATTCCTCCGTTGTGTTGCTACCCTAAAGATGCTTTTGAGCTCCTCTTGCTTCAGTGTGATAGCTCTCATGTTTATTTTCACTCTCTACTATCTTTAGCAGACTTTGGGAGTGCTAAAATAAACATTCTTTGCCTAGTCATGTGGCCCTTCTCCATTTGGCAAACACCCATCTGTTTCCTGTCTTTTTAATGATCTCATTGCTTTCCTTAGTATTTTACTTTTTCATAGTGGTGAGAGTTGGGGCTTATGGCAGAGCTACTTCTTCCGAGTCAGCAGGGGTGGCACACAGGATTGGTGGGGGAAATGGTTGGCCTTTGAGATGCATGTGGTTTTCGCAGCCAGCTTAGAAATACAAACCATGCCAGGTTGTCTTCTGATTCCAAATTTCTTCAGGGATTAATGGGACTGCGGCAAAGCACAGCTTCTCCTTCTGTACTGAGCAGTCATCATCATATTTCTTAGATGCAGTGAAACTCAGTCCAAGTAGACACCTAAAGGAAACAAGGAAAAATGTGCCAAATAGTGTGAGAGCCAACAGGAAGCAGGTTGTCACAAATACAGGAGTTCAGACAACTATACTGAACGTGACAGTGAGACATATCCATAAAGGTTGCATTTGAGGCGATTTCCTTTATTTGAAAAGAGTTCTTATTAAAGCAAATAGACATTTTTGCTTAAAACAAAACAATAGTGAAGGGTCAGCCTCAGGATTCAGGTCATTGAATATTCTTTGTATAATGTGCAGCAACATTCAAAGCCAATTTCCTTAAATATGTGGGTGTTATTAGTACATGGAGGCTTTTCTATCAGTTTCTTATTTTATATAAACCATCACAAACTCATTTGCTATTCCATGGGTTCACGTGCTGTCATTTATAATTAATTAATGTATCATTGTTTAAACTGTGTTATTTCCCATCCAGTAGTTGTGAAGCTCTCAAAAGTCCTCCAAAGGATTTATTTCCTTTGGCTTCATGGTTGCAGCCCGTACTTGCCATGCACATATGTAGTGAATGAGGAGAGGATTCCAGGTGCTTAGCCATCCGAAGAGGACAGCTTAATCTCACAACCGAGCAGTTTCTGGATGTGTTTGAGAAGCACAGGAAACCTGCAGCAAAAGTTTTTGCCAAGGTGTGGGGGTCTCTAAAATTCCTGTTGTAACTGTAGGGCCAGAGAGGTCCTCGACTCTTCTCAAAGACATTGTCTTTGCAGGCAGTGATTTTTCAGACTCGTCACCTCCTAAAAGGATATGTTTACAGCATTTCTCTAGCTCGAGCTGGGAACCGTTGGGGGCAAATTGCAGTTCAAATATCTGACAGGGCTTCTGACAGCGAAAGCTCTTGTGAGCCTTGGGATGGTTCTTAAAATCAATTCAATAGTTAGATGAGATTTCATTGAAATAAAAAATCAGAGATGTCTGCAAATATTTGAGTAGGAAACAGTACTGTGTGCTTTGTACCATCACACTGATGACACTCGTTGTTTAATCTGTCATAATTACCATTGTAAAGTGTTTTTTCAGAGGTTGTTTTTTTTTTTTTTTTACAGTCAATTGTTTTGTTTGCTGCGTGTTTTCAACCTCTGATGTTTCCCTTTTTCCCTTTGGAAACAACTTTAAACCAATTTGACTGTTTTGAGAGCTCCCCTTTAGAGAGAGCTAAATAAAAAGAGACAGGCATGTTGCTGTGCAGAGCTGGACCAGATCCTCCTCCCTGGATGTGCGTGAAGCTGAGTTACATCCAGGTGCCTGTGCCTGGTAGGAAGGGGGCAGAAAAATTCCATCCCACTTAGTGAATTGGACTTATGAAGCTGCTTGTTTAGGTTGCAGAAAGAAGAACCAATAAGCCCTGTATTTTTCATCTCCCTTCTTGTTTTCCAAGGAGATATGATGGAAATCCTATGGTTCAGTAAGGTGGATTGTGAGAGAGATGTCTCTGTTGTGAATGTTTGTCCCTGGCTTGCCTGAGTGCAATTTCCAGTCAAAAGGTGAGGTCCTTTTCTTGGCTAAAGTGTTCCAGGGATCTCAACAGTGGTGTCCTTCCCTCATGCTTCATCCCTTCTAGCTTTTGTCCTTACTCTTGGTTTACCAGGCAGCAAGTGTGGAGTACTTCCCACTGGTGTCCTGTTAATGTCTGTAACTTGTTGACTCTTTCTCACCATGGTAGTGGCTGTGATTTGAAACTTAAATGTATGGACAGCGAAAAATTATGGCCCATTACATGGCTTTATTGATTAGAAAGAAAGAAAAAACTTTAGGATGTTACTATTTTAGGATGATAAATGTGGGAATCTGTAGATCTAGCTTCAATTTTCTCTTTTGACACAGATCTCCTTGGGAAGATTTAGTGTCTCCATGCTTGAATTCCTCTTAGAAGACATGACAGTGTTTCACAGAGGTGCTGAGTGAATAAGTACCTCCTGGAAGGGAACAAATATCTGATTTGCTGAGAGCACAGCGTCCCTGCCCACTCCACAGGCCCCTTTCCCTGGGGAGTGATGGCAAGTGGCTCTCATCTGGATTGTTTCGCTTCCCCCTGAAATGCAGTACCACAGCACAGTGGTGAGGCCACCAGCCCTTCACCAGCAGCCAAGAGCAGCTGGAAGCGAGGAATTCCTTATTGCAAGACCCGCCCAGCTCTGTCCTGCTTTTCAGAAGTGGCAATGCAGCACATGGGAAGCCACTGAGAGGCTGGTGCATCGTTCCCTGTGTTACCATGCACTGAAAATGTGGCAGCATTTTCTTAGGCACTGAAAATGTGGCAGCCTGCCTGAGCTAATTATTTCCCCGGCTCCTGAGAGGGCTGGTCCGGGCACGGCGCAGTGCTGACACTGCTGCTCTGCTGCCACTTCCTCAGCTGGCCCCGGCTGGGGATCCCAGCGCTGCGCTCCGTTGTAGAGTGTAGCTGTGCCTGTAGGGACTTTTACAGGCAGTCACAATGCTGGAAAAGTATTTAATTCACTGCAATGCAAATAGCCCTGTGGGCTACAGCTAGGGAGGAAAATAGACTTGTTTCTCTTGTTCTACGCTGTGTAGTCTGTGTGGAAAGATGACAGAGTGCTGTCTGCTGGAAGCCCCTGACACAAGGTCAGACAAAAGCTGTGCCAGTGCAGAGGCCTGGCTGGCCAAACTCGATCCTTCCTACCTCCACTGACCTTTTGTGAGCTAATTCAGGGATGTCTTTGGCCCAGTAATTTCTGCTAAAGCATCTGTATTGCCATAACACAAAACTTCCTGGGTTTGCTGCTATGTATTTTAAGCTTATTGTTATTTTTGTGCAGTTTCTTGCATTTCCTATTTGAACAGTTCCTGTCGGAAGCACGTATTGTTTGGGAAGACGTGGCATTAATTACTGTGTGAATTATTTGTTGTGTGGGTACCATGGAAGAAATACATGGGAACTGTTCCAAAGAGTCTTTAATGAGTTCAGTCATCCAAGATCCTGATTTCCATCTCATAAATAATAAACTGTCCTCAATATGCTAATTTAAGTTTGCCTTTAAATTGCTTATTTTAATTTTGCAGGGGAAATAAGCAAGAAGAAAAAGTTCTGAAAAATGCAGACCTGCTCTGTTTCTGTACTAGGTCACTCAGGAGTGCAGTTACTTGTCCTCTTCTCCATGCTAAATGAGACAGTGAACATGTGACTGGACTGGTAACGGTTTCATGTGAAGAGGGAAATTTGAAATGCAGTGAATGAAAATATATATGAAATCTTTGTTCCATAGAATATAACCTTATGAAGCAAGCTCTTTGCCATCTCCTTTTGATAGGATCTCCAGTCTCAATTTCTGCACTGATCGTTTGCTGTTTGGGCTGATGGAGGCCAAAAGTGTTGACAATAGACCCTGCCTCTGGCAAGGTAATAGTGTGTGCTCAGCAGTGACCCATCTGCTTCATCAAATGCAACATCAACAGTCTTTTAGATAAGTCTCATCCAGTCTTGCAGTAGTGGCTGAAGGTTTTTCAAAAAGCCGCCTTATATTTGCAGACACTTGTTCAAGGCATGAATGTACTGGTAACTGGACTAATGATTTCTCACTCTGCTGACTATAAATAAAAATGTTTCTGCTCCAGGCAGCCAGATCATTACACTCAGATGGTTTAGTACCAATATAAGAGTTACCCATGAGATTTTTCTGTTCTCAAAGCATCCTTTTAATACCTTGTTTATTTTTTTCCACATAGCTTTTAAGCTTCAGTAAACACATATCATGATTTTACATGAACCTGGGCTAAGTTCAGACTAAAGAGTAGTTCATAGCATGGCAAAAATTCTTCAAGAAAGGAAAAAGAAGTGTATTTTGCACATGTATCAGCTGATCATACATCATTCAGATTTGTTAAGATTCAATACCAGATAAATAGATGGTTTGGATGGTTGTGCAGACACATCTTACTAGAAACTCAGTCACCAAAAGTTCATTTCAAGAGGCAAACCAGTGAAAAACCCAAAGAAGTTACTCTCTTTCCTGTCCTGGAAGGAATAGCAGCTTTTTAAAACATTAATATCCTCAGTCAGGCATCACAAATATTAGTTCTCAGTTCCTTCAAGGGGTAAGAAGAGATAAAAATAGAAGCCACTCTGAGACCTTGTTCAAGACAGACCTCCCAGAGGCTGACAAATGCATTCATTCCTTTCCTTATAATGACATCTTTCATGAAGGCCTTAACACTGGAAATTCTCAGAGGAAGATTCCTTCCCCCTAGTACCTTCTCACTTCTGTTGAAAGCTGTCTGTATCATTGCAAGCAGGCAGTGGGTAAAACACTTTCTGAAAACTCAGCTGTGCTCCTGTAGGCTGTTCGTAAACAGGAACAAGGCTCATTCTGCAGAGTGCACCAGGCAGGTGGTGCCATGACCTGTAATGGTGTGGGAGTGCCTGGCTATGGTGGGACAACAAGAGAGGGGATGGCTGTAACTCTTAGCAAGAGGTGAGCAGACTGAAACCCCTTCACCTCTAATCTCTGTGTGGAAAACACTGCAAAAAACAGATGTCAACTTTGCAGTAGCTTTCATTTCGCTCTCTGCTCATCTCATTTGCACGTCTACCCCGTTTGTTCATCTCTGCTCTAAGGCCTGCATTCATCCTACTTAGTGGAGGCAACCTGGCCACATTGACCCTCTGCTGAAAGGTGACTGAAAAGTCACTGAAAGGCTCTTCCAGAAGTGTCAGGTCTTCAGATTAGCAGACTGCCTCTCTGAGTAGCCTCCTGCTATGTGTTGGTTGTCCAGGAACCAAGACATGTTTAGCTGCCTTGGTTATATATCTGCAATTGAGTGGCGTGATTTTGAACTCTAAGCTTTGATCTTTGGTGAGGTGGGCAGAAAAACAGAGCAGTCAGTTGCTTTATTTTTCTTGCACTAGATTTTAAGAGTATTTTTCACAACCAGGTAGTAAAGCAAAGCCAAGCACATTGATGCTGAGAGTTAGAGATGGAGCCTGAAATGGTACTGTTATTTCAGGTGGAGCTTGCCTGACCAAATGCAGGCTGAGCATAGAGATGAATAGAGATGAACCCCGAAAGATTCGGTTTCACTTGTTACACTATAAATGAACCCATAGCCAATAGCTTAAGGATGGTTATGTGCCTCTAGGATTACATCCACAATTCCCTTCAGAGGTCTCTCCATGGCAGTCTTTCCAGAGCAAGGGATCAGCCTCAGAGATAAACTGAAGACATAGGACTGAATGGCACCACCCAAGTTGTCCAGCCAGTGCCTCTCCAAAAGCAGAAAGGCACGCTGCAGATGCACAGTCATGTGCTCTGTAGCTCATATCACCCCAGGATGCTGTACATTTCCAGGCTGCTCACAACAGACTCCAAGTCTGTGCTAGAAGACAAAATGCCACAATAATTGTGTCACAGGAGGAGAACAGGAGAGATCAAGGGCACTTCTAAGTCCTCCCGATTAGCAGGAGATTTGCTGGGTGACATTTGCAGATGCTTCTGGACCCTGCACTGTGCTGCAGAGAAAGATAAACAAAACCCAGCAGTCCCTGTTGAGCTAATCTGAAAGGGAGTTGCTTTTCAGTTCCAAATCTGGTGATTAGCTCAGCCTTGTGCATGCAAACAAGCACAGACAGCTGATGGATGCTGATACCTCAAGGAACACTGATGAACCTTGCTTCTCTCAGTGACCATGTTTATACCCCTAACTGACCCAACATCAGTTGAAGTAAAATCCTCTGTCTTAAATTTCTGTGGGGGGGAAAAAAAAAAAGTTAAAGGGGATCAGGAAAAAGTATATTGTTCAAGAAAAATGCCAGCCCTAATTATTAAACTACACTGCTCTAATTTTACTCCTGTGATTTCCTGTGTACAAAAGATCTTCAGTAGGAGGTTATTTTTTCTTTAATAAACAAAGCTTTGCAATGCACTGCAGATTGGCACAGTCACTATATAGCATACAAAGGCAGATCTCTAAACAATGTGCTGTGATCTTATCTGATCTGGAAGCTGGATAATATATCATCAATATAATTTGTGGCAGGATATTTGTATAGGTGTGGTGAGGTGTGTTGGAAACTCCTCTGAAATCACACAGGCAAAAAGGAGACAATATTAGCTTAAATAAAAGATGCTATCAGCTTAACAGCTCCATGAATATGTGTTATTACTAGAATAGGAAATCACAATTTGCAGGTACTTAGAGCCAGCTAAGAGAAAACTCGTTGGCTATGATCTGCTGTCACTAACATGTTGGATCACACAGAGAACCAATAATTACCTACAGAGATTTTCAGCTGTTGTTCACAGGTTTGTGTGTGGGTCTATAGTTCCATCACTTGTATCCAAAGGCTTTTTTAGCACCAGAGAAAGAAGGGCTTGAAGGGTTTGGCCCCAGAGGAGGGGGGCTGCTGAAGTCCTTAGTAGTTGAGAGGTGCCATTCTGCGAACAGTTACTTCTACCACAAACAAAATTAATTGGTTACTTTGCTGGAATTCTTGAAAGGATGAATGGACATTGCCATCACTCTTCAGGACACCAAGCTAAATTATCATAATAGACCCTTCTGGCCAGAAATTCTGTGTGTCACTGACAGGTGCTCCTTTTGTGTCAAGGGTCAAGGTACCTAATAGTATAATGTAGGTACCAACAGCTGGTTATGGTGTCAGTGAATCTACTCATACTGTGCATGAAAATATACTTTAGCTTTTACAGCAACAATTTCAGCCACTTGCACATACTCTGTGTTTGCTTGAAGAAAATAAGCTGTACTGTACTGTTCATAATAAAGGGCTTCTCTTTCCTGAGCAGTACCTAAAATTGTAACCTAGCAAGAATACTAGGGAGGCTGGAAATATCAACTCTGCCCAGACAACCAAAACTTTTCCTTTTGTTGTGCCTGTGGTTGCACCTTCTAGAGCCCTGATGCTGTAATGGGATATGTGAAAGCTAGAGACAGAGTGAAGCTCCAGATCTGGAGCTGAAGCTTCCCCAATGTGAGAAGTGTTGGTGTTGGTTATGCTTCCTATTTAGCTGCTTTTTAAGTTGCAAAAGATTTCCATGTCTAGTATAACAGCCTGTAAAACAAGAGCATGCACTGACTTCTCTTGTTAAAATTCCTTTCAGTTTCTTAGTTCTTTTTCCTCCCTTTATTAGTTAGGAATGGTAGAGGTCAGTGGAGCTTTGCAAAGGACCTTTTCATCAAGGGTGAAACATATTAATCATGCTGCAAATCCTGCCTGCTGGTTGATGGGGTGCTTCTTTGTGCTGGTGTGCAGGCCCATCAGAGCCCCAGGAGAGCTGTATGCACATGTGTGCACCTGATGTCTGCGTTATCTTGCAGGGATGGAGAACAGCTGAGAGTTGAAAGAGTGAAAAGCAAGAAAGTTCTGCCAGGTGCAAAAAATAAATGAGTAGAAGAAAATCCAAAAGTACACATTTTCTTTGACACTTTCTTTGTCACCTCTTTCCAAAATAGCCACATTTTGGTCTTTTTTTTCTTTCTTTGACTGTATTTGTATCTTCGCATTTATTGTTAGGTTTTGTCATGTTATCAGCTTCCAAGAGTGGTACCCCAAATCAGACATTTCTGCTCAAAGCAGTAAGTCTCCAAATGAGACAAGTGACTTTAGTTTCTTCCCTAAAAGTTAAAAATGTCCTTGTTTGCTCCTAGGGTCCTCTTTGGACCGCTATTCTGGTTAAATTCAAGAGCTTAGTTCCAGAGTCTTTACTCCGCGAGGGAGATCAGGCTTCTTCCTTTGAGAGTTTGCTCCTGACCTGAATAACAAAGGAATTGAAACAAGAGCAGGGTGAGGCTAGGGAAGGTTTGCTCACTGGTGTAGCTCGTTAGGGGACTTCGCTGCTTTGCTACTAAACCTTTTGGTTCTGCCAAGTTTCTTGACAAGAGCTGCAGGACTAACAATGGAAAAGTAGGTCAGGAGTAGGTCTTGTAAATCTACTCAAAGGGCCAAGAGCACAGTTTGTGCAGGAAAAGAAGAAAAGAGAAACAAAAAAAATAAGAAAGATTTTAGGGTGAAGAGAAGGACAGGAAGGCCAGAAGTTGGTAGGACTTCTCAAGTGAACCCTGATGTGTAATTGTACATCTGATTACAGCTTACTTTCTAATAGGGTCTGAACAGTCCTTTGGTTTCTTCAGCGAGGCTTTCATTAGCACTTTGGGGTCTTTTATTCTGCAATGGCTGTTAGCAGTAAGACCAGCCAGCCTGCCTGCCTGCCAGCCAGGATTTTGTCTCTGCAGTGGGTGAGCAGTGTGCTGGCCTGCTGTATACACATTCAAGTGTGTAGCTGCACCCCTGCTGAGACCCAGGCAAAAGCAACAGCAGAAAAACAAATTTTTGCAGGATGGACCCTTTCCTTTGAAATGTGGTAGGTAAGTGATTTCTTTAAATGGAAGAAGAAAATCAATGGGAGTTTCAAGATTTGAAAAAACATCCTCCCCAGTGTTGTCATTGGGAGTGAACTTCAAAGCACATCTGAGTTTGGGCAATGTGCACTGGTTATCCAGCACACACACAGCATATACCTCAACTTTTTATTCAGCTGAACTTCTTGCCATACTGGTGAAGTTTCTAATATATAGCTAGTGTCATGAGTTTTTTATATTTAGGCCTAAATTCTTGAGAGGTTTCTATAACACACTGAACTGTAATCTGACCTTAAGCAAAATCTGATGGTGAGTTTTCCACCACATCCATAATTCCAGCTAGCTTCCAGCAAATATTTTATATATTTACATTGTATATGTATTTCTTCTGCTTTATAATAGAACTCTTGTTAACTGTTAGAGTTTTTGGTTTTTTTTAAATTGTTTTTAACTTTTTGCTTGTGTTTTCCTAGCAGTTAGAATACAAGCTTAAAAAGCATGCTAATGTGATACACCATTTCAGCTGAAGTAAAAGCCCTTTAGCATACACATTTACTCAGAGAAAGTGGGAGTGAGAGAGCAGCAGGATTTATTCTTACAAGTGTAATCCTTTCATGGAGAAATTTCCCCTTAAAAATTATTTTGCATTTGGGACAGCTTCCTGTGAATCAGGCACTTTCTGCATTTGGTGTTACAAGCCAGGATGTTTGCCCACCCTGAGTCAAACTGAGTGCAGTGCTACCTGCTGGTTTTCCCCTATCAATAATGAATACATCAGTTGATGTGCAATGAACATTTTATAGAGGCCATTTTAACAAAACAGAACAGTGCCTTCCTTGCATCTATCAATGAGAGACATTTTCATCTGTCTTCTACAAATTCTCTCACTTCCCTTCTGAACGTTGGAAGCCTTTGCCAAGAAAACACAAACAGGAGACACTTCATTATCATCATAACACAGAGTTTTAAAGGAACGCTCTCAACTTAAAAATCTACATTTCTGCCTGAAATGTTTTACCTCCTAGTGTTACAAGGACAGCATAGAACTCACAGAGAGTTTAGGGAGATAGATTTGTCTTTGTTTTCCACTTTTTCTTCCTCCTGACAGCTTTCTCACTACCTAGCCTCAAGGTTTTCCCCCAGCTAATCACCAAGCTCCCTGTCCTGGTACAATAAGGGCACAGGCCAGTTTTAATCATAGAGGTGCAGAACTCCAGTACATGTGCAGGAATCACAGGTGTACAGCACCAAAGCTGTTTTGAAATTAGGCTTGGGATTTATTTTTTCTAGTTTATCTGAAAATCTTGGTGACTACTCTGAAACAGCTCTTTATTTATCTGGAAAATGGGTTTGATGTGGGCAGGGATAGTTTTCATCCACAAATTCCCTCCTCCTGCAACTGCACACTACAACGTGATTTGGAGGCCTCTGTAAAGGCACAGACATACCAGGAAAGGATAGGGAAGTCATACACTGAAGAGTTAGTAATCTGCAGGAGTGGTAGTGATGGATAGGAGCTATTTCTATTTTGGGCAGTGGCCACAGAAGTCCACTGTGTAGAGGCCTGAGACCACTGGCTGTACTTGTTTCTGCACTGGCAGAGTCCCCAGGGAGTAGCACGCTGTGAGTGACCTCAAACAGTTGGCAGAACTGACCAGCCTTGTGAAAATTTTCCTGCATATTCTCACTCTCCCTACTACAAGTGACAAAATGTACATTTACTCACTTGACAAAATGTTCTCTGCTCAGGTGAAAATTGGAAACACTAATTTTTTTTACTTGGCTATCTTCTGAACTTGGAGCATGACCTCAAAGGTGACGTGTGCTCTTTTCAGATGTCTGGAGGCGTCTGTCCCGCCTGCCAGGTTCCCTTTGTACCTGCTGCACGTGCTCTTGGTGTGGGGCTGTTTATGTGTTGTTTGGTGCACTCTCAGCATTCCTGTGTGCAGTGCCAGTATTTGAGCTGAGTCACAGGTTTGTAACAACTCTTACTGGCTGAGGATCTGCACCATCATGTGCTGTGGTGTCCCAGCAGAAAGAGTCCAATAAATGAATTGCAGTATATAACCTGTGCTTTGCAATGAAGGGTTTAATTTATTTCCTTGGCATTTTATGCTTGATTTTTGCATGCTTTTCCAATCAAATATAACAGTTTCTGGATGACATCAGACTCTTTTCCATTTTTCTTATGTTTCATGTCTTTTCCTCACACTATCTTTCAGTGGCTGGCATTTCCCAACTGTTTTCTATGAGAGCTGTAAAATCTTAGGATTATACTAGGTATATAAGAGTTGATGCAGTTTTACATAGCTTGCTATTTGTACTGTACATTAACTTAATGTTCCTTATGAGTTACAAGATTGTCTTTAATAATGAATTATGTGCATTGCTAAATGGGTTTTCATTCCTTGGAGCTCAATAGCAGGTTTTAGTTAAAGAAAACCTTGAGTGTCCACTGTCTTTCTCCCTCCCTTTTGTAATTATAAGTTCCAGGTTGTTTTCAACCAAAATTATGTGGTAGGGCAGTGAAGAGTTAAGATTTAAATAAAGCAGAACTGATAAACCAGCTACTATTTTGGGGATAAGCACAGAAATATTTGGAATGTTATCAAGAAGTTGTTATGCTTTTTTAACACCTCTAAGCTGGGAGTTGCTTGGGTAGTAGGACAAAATTATTTTTCTCCCCATTAGTGGTATGATGCATGTATACAGATTACTTACAGCTGTATGAGCAGAATAATAATGACCTTACAGTGTTCTCACAGAAGTATTTCTCAAAGATTTCCTATATATCTGTATTTTGTCCCTCATCCCATTGCTCAGTGTTTTAATTAAATTTTACCCTGAATTGATTACATCTACATTTTCCCATGGGGCTGTAGATGTGAATTTTCTTTTCTTCTCCTATCTGTAATGCTTGTTGTTTAAATATTTTTTCTCAGTCTTCCTTTATTTTTTTTTTAAGAAGATTTGTTGATTGCAATTTGATTACCTGTTCACCATTTTACAAATTATGTTACCCTAATTGAGGCCTAGAAATAGAAGTCCAATAAATGGCTCTATTCAGAAATGTTGATTTTATATTATTCTATTCTGTTGGTCTCAAAATTCCATGTTAGAGTAGATGATTTTTTTTAAGCCACTGTAGAAAGCACTAAACTAAAAAAACTAAGAATCCTTGCATTTATTCAGTAGCTTTTCTTAGAGACTGCAAATATGGACAGATACTGAGTCTATTGTCATTTTCAAATAAGACAACTGTTATCTTGGTGAAAACCAGGACTTTTTAAGAAAGATTTTCAAAACATTTCCTGAGGAGTTTAGAGGCATGAGTTTCATACAAAGGCAGATTTACACCAGTCAGAGGTTCCTCTCACATGGAGGGGGAGGGGGCAGGGGGAAGGATGTTATCAGAAGGATAGGCAAATTCACTTTGTGTATGTCTCTGAGTGAATTTTGGTTGTGGGCTAATCTGGCTATCTGCAGCTGAAACGTGATGTTCTTCAGTGCCCCAAGCTGTCCCAGTTTCTCATTTCAACATTAAGTTGTGCATAAACACTTTTCTGGCTGGAAAGTCTTTTCTTCCCAGCATGCTTTCCCAACACAGCGGTCCCAGCAGCACCATCCCCAGAAATGTGTGTCCTTTGTGTTTCAAACAGAGGCAGTTCCATATTAACCAGGTGCTGTGGGACACGGTGGAGCTTGCTGTTCCATGGCTGTTCACCTTTCGGATCCATGCTCCTCCACCTTCTGACGTACAGTGCAGAATTCATGTACTTTGCTGCAGCTTAACTCAGTTACTCTTGTGTCACCCAGGCTCTGTAAGGCTATAAAGGCTGGTTAACATATATATGAAAGCCATGGCTCACCACTGCACTTTGTGTGACACATGCTCTTGTCAAAGGCTTTCATCACAAAAAACCATTAAAAAGTCGTGACCGCTACTGAAAAGATCCAGAAACAGGACTAACAAGTAAAGATGTCAAGAAGTGCCCTACCCCCTCCTTCCTTGGGTTTTGAATGGGAAATTTCTTGTTTTAGTCACTTTTTATTTTCTGTGCCTCCTCAGCACACGGTGCTACAGCAGTTAATGCCTCTCTTGGTTCACATGAAGGCCTCTGGCTGCCAAACACCTGCAATCAGTGGCTCACCATTTGGCTGGGAAGTCAAAGGCAAGATGCGTGCGGTGCTGAAACCACATCACTCCCTCCTCTGAATGCTGCAAAGCTGCAGGGGGGACACTCAGCAGTGCCTTAGGGTTTGCAGTCAGCTGTAGAGCGTGCTGGTCTTATGTGTGCTCAACAGTTATGTACGGAGGGAAAGCATTGCATCCCTCAGGATCAGAGATCGTGTGCTACCTGGATAGGATGGTGAGAACAGCCTTGCTGAAGCACACAGATGGCCACTTTGTAATATGTTGCTCGTGTTGTTCTCTCAAACAATTATTTTAATCCATGTGTGTGTAAAACATGCTTTCTGTGGTTGTATCATTAACCATAACAAGGTCAGTGTGCTCCCCATATGCGCTTTCATTATCCAGCTCGGCAGGGTTAGAACACAGGACACATCACAGAGGGGAAGGAATGTTCACAGCACCAGCTTTGCTGGTTCCTGAGGAGAACAGCCCGTCCTATGGATGGAGCCTGGCTGTGGAGAGGCACTTGCTTTACTGAAAAGGGAAATGGGGAGCCACTTAATCTGCTGCTGCCCAATTGCTGTGGGGGAAGGAGGATTTTCTGCCAAAGGTGTGAGTCCTCGTAAAAGGCCACATCCCCAGGGAGCGATGGTGTCCAAAGGGCAGCTTGGGCAGAGCAGCTGCAGCCGTATGTGGGAGATACTTCTTTCCTCTTGTATTCAGCAGAGCTATTGCCAGTTAGTACCTGTGGAAGTGAGAGAGGAGACAAACCATGTTTTCAGGGTTTTGTGCTTTTCAGCGTGCTGTGAATGCAAAGAGGTAGTTTTTAGGCTGTTAGCCATTTACACATATAGCAAAAATTAAAAATGCAGACTTTAGACTGGGCTGCAAAGGGTCTGCCTACAGGACTCTGACTGTATACAGAGTCTTTACAACCATTTAAAATGTAACAAAAAGTATGATTTGTAAACATAATCTTTTCTTGCAGCTCACGATGTTGCAATGGTTAGCTTTTCACTGGAGTAGGAAAAAAATACTGATTCTTTTACCTCCAGATAAGACCTCATCAAAACAGTTTCTGTGTAAGGATGGTGACTATTTACTGTATTCAAGATGTCTAAGCAGATTTAATATCTTACCTAATGGGCTAGAGAATGCTGGGTCTTTAAATGAAATCTATGTGATGCGGAGGGATTTAAGACATTACTGAGCAAATGTCTTAGGATAATAAAGTAAGAACAGGGATTGAATTGATAGTCAAAATGCAGCAAGACTGCTTTGCTCTCAGTGTCTAGCTTGTGCTACTAGAAAATAGTGTCCTTTCCTCAGCTGCACTCCAACAGCCTTTGTTGAATTGCTCAGAATCTCACACCTCTGGCTTGGGGCTTGTCTGCAAGTGCCTGCTGGGGTATGAGGATACTTGCAGCTGCTTCTTACACCACTGGTAGTAGGGATAGCCATTGGATATTTTTTTACGGCTTCTTTTATGCTTCTGTGGCTTTCCTTCCTTACAACACTGAATTAGACCTGGAATAATGGATCTCAACCTATCTTGCTTCCTTCCTATCTTTTGGAGAATGACTGATCTCATTGTGGGGATCTGGGCAATGCAGCTCAGAGGCAGATGCCCAGCTTCATTCTCACAATGTGATTATTTGGCCCTAATGGTTAGTGATAACTGATGTAGTTGTCACTGATGGTCACTTAAGATAGAAGTATTGAAGTATTCTGAGGATGGACTGAAGGCAGACTTCTGGGCACAATGCTGCCCAGCTTCCTACTTTCACCTCTTCTTCATCATGTTAATGATTTTCCTTAGACCATCTACATAATATTTCTGTATGCAGGAGATATATTTGACTTCCTAAGAAGGGGTGCAGTAGGTCACTCATTCTACATGGACTTTGTTGAGAATCACTAGCCAGAAGCTGACTCTAGTTACAGTTTTTGGAAGATTTACACTGGCTTTGAACAAGATACCAACAAACTTTGAGCAAAAACTCAGGGTGTGGTGGAGATTTGTTCTAAGGCCACTCCATTTCTGACACATGTGCTCTAGTGCCCTTGTGTTTGCTTCGTCTGAGCTGTTACATGTCCCAGTCATCCCATTCCACTGTCATTGGTGGTGGTGGAGTAAACCAAAAGATATGCGGCCATATCAGGTGCTAGTGTTGGTGTTTCAGTGTGAACTGCCATTCACTGCTGTTTTCCTGTGCAGGGTAGCAGGCCACGTGCTCATCTACTCAGGCGCTCGGTGCCTACTGCCACTGTCTGGGATGAGGGCATTTATGGCAAAGGGCAGGGCTGGAGCAGTTTGTCCTGGTTTGGGGAAGACCCTGTCTTCTAGCCCAGATGTTGACATTAGCCTCAGCACAGTTTCAATCTATTGCTTTACTCTCTTCTACACAAATACATGTGCAAAAATAAATTGAGAAGTTTTAATGGGCCTTTCAGAAGGCTGGTCACTTAGCAGTGTTGTCAGGCAGTTGACCGTGGACATGTTTGCCAGTGACCCAAAGGAGGGAAGTCATCTTTCTCTCTCTCTTGTTTAGCCTCCTACAGATATAGATGCTTCAGCTTTCCTGCATGGCTGCTACAGGAAACACACCTGAGTGCAGTTCTACCTCTGAGCAGGAGGACTCAGGGCCTGGGCAAGGTGGCACATCTGCTTAAACCCGACATGAGCAAGCACTGGAACAGAGAAGCTGTGGTTACCCCCTCCTGGAAAGTGTTTGAGGACAGGATGGATGGAGCTCTGAGCACCCTGGTCTAGAGGAAATGTGTCCCTGCCCATGGCAGGAGTGTTGGAACTAGATGATCTTTAGGGTCATATCCAAGCCAAACCACTCTATGATTCTATGATATTCTTAACCCCATGCTGTGTCTCTTATCAGCAGCAAAGGGATTATTGATGAGATTCTCAAGGCTGAGCTGTAGAGCTGAAATCAGTGACAGTTGCACGCCTAAACCTGCCAGCTGGCTTTGGGAATGCCAGCTTTCCTCTGTCTGTTTACTGGAGAGCCCTGCTGTAAGAAGTTATAAAGTAGCAGAGGATGCAGTAGTATTTAGTTGCTGCAGAAGCTAAAGAGAATTAGGTGCTTTTTTTGTTGCCAGATTTCCCAGCTGTTGTAAACTGGCTGCTCTCTGCCAAACTCAATAGAGCTACACCAATTTGCTCCAGCTCAGGATTTGACTCTATGAGGCTGTATCAGAGCATGTGTCACTTCCCTTTGGAGGAAGGTGAAACAGCAATGAATACAGAAAAAGATCTTGCAGCTAGGGGAATTTAATAGATAAAAGTATATTAATGAAAATCAGTGCAGGGTTGTGCCTCTGTCAGCACTTGTTCTGTGTGTGTCTGTCTGTCCCACCCCATTCCCTCTTTGTTTGCTGTGATTGCATCTGCATCACTATGGTAACTGATGAATGACTATTTAATTTACCAATTAAATTACTGGATGCAGCAGTTTAGTGTTTAAAATATTCTAGCACTGTCTGTCATACTCATATGCACAAGCACATACAATCTGTCACACAGGAAATGTTGTAGGTTCTTGATACTCATAGTTTAAGCTGAATCTATTTACCTGTCTCTCCAAATGGGACATGAGAGCTTTATCTGCTGTAAGGATGGCCACAAGCTAAACAGTACATGCAGATAATCATTGTTGCATTATTTCACATTTGCTGTCTGTATGTGTCACCTGCCAGCCAGCACACCTGAAATAAAGGCAGCACCCAGAGGATTTCTGCCTAACTCCTAGGTCTTAAGAGTTATTTAGAAGTTTTCAGAAGGAAAATGGTAGTTTGTGTTTTAGGGAGCCAGTGTAAAACTTATTTTGGAGGAATGAAAGCGGAAGGACAGCTATCACTAGTTTTTCAAAGGGATGGTGTATGCCTTCAGCCATTTGAAGTCTTCAAGAAAAGGATAAGTAATTGCTGGAGGAATGCTGGGACAGCTACATGCTCTTCTGTGGGGCTGATGTAGCTGAGCACTGACTGGGAAAGCTAGATTAGCATCTACTTTCATTCTGTTTTCTCAGCTCTCCACCTGTTTCAGTGCTGTGATAAGCTGGAGATTTTCAGGGGACCCCTAGATACTCAGGTACATTTTTGCTTGAAGGGGACTTGGTTTTATTCTATCCTACAGAGTTGTGCAGCTGACTTTTATCTGCAAAGGGAGTACATCCTCAGTAGAATATACTCCTGCTACAGGTGAAGCAGATAGTTTTAATATAGTTTTGATAAGTTACTGGTTTCTCTTTTTTTGTTCTTTCTTGGACTGCTTGAGAAAAGATGTAAAAGGTGTAAAAGAGTGAAGGGAGAGGAGTGACAATATACATCTAGGGATGAAATGCCCTTATGCCTGCTGAGTGGTTGCAAGAGAAGTGACATTTTCCTCCTGGAGATGATGGGACCTGAGACTTGACCATAGGCATCTTGCTCAGAGCCTGGGGGGGAGAAGTCGCCTGGGCTTAAGGAGAAGGAGGAGATTTCAGATAACTTTGGAAGAGTTATGAGAAGTTTAATGCTACACAGTCTTCCAGCTCTGCTCTAGAGGGAAGCCACAGCAAACTGGACTGCACATATACCTTGGTTCCCATGAGCTGTGGAAGGTAACCTGCTTCTTTGCTCATCTCTTGAGCTACCCTGCGATGCTCACAGGTAAAAATTCTAGGCTGCAGGCAGTTGTTCCCACATCACTTAGGTGGATGTGCACATATGTATGTATGCAGACTCTTTTTGCAATGGCACAACTCAGAAACAGCTGGTTTGGTTATGTGAAGCTCAAATCTTCTGGATAAATGCCACTTTGCCCAAATCCTGGCCCTAAGAACAGCTTTTGACATGGTGGATATGCTTCATTGCAGTTTCATATCAGAACAGCAGGACCAAGGACTCCTAAATCATGTCCTATTATTGATATATAAATGTGCAGCGATCCAATCAGGTAGTTTTACTGTGGGTTACATGAAACAATAGCTGGTTGTGTGATGGCCTCTGGTTAACCTGTGGTAAGGTGAAAGCAGAGGCACTGGACTAGAATGAACTGTTATACCCCAAGGTTGATTTAAAGCTAAAATGGGACCTAGAGTCACCCCAGCTGCAAAACTGTGTGCTTGCTCTACAACAAATGTTTCATTTCATTGCCCATATCCAAAGCAGGCTGCCTTAAAAACCTGCCTTGTTCCTGAATCTGGATCCTGCTTGTCCCTGAAGCAGAAGAGCCCTGGTAAAGAGACAGTACAAACCCTGCAACTTCTCAGCTCATACAGCTCTCTCCCTCTATGTCCATGTTAAAAGTTTCTCTCTCTTCCCAAACTCCAAGGAGCTTCATTTAGTATGGCCTTGGTTTAGAAGCCCCTCCTCCAGTTCAGGACATGTCCATTATGTGCTGCACTGCTGCTCACTTGGAAGCTATTGTGTGTTCCAAAAGAAAATTACGGCCATCTCACAGGGATGAGTCGTCTCTGACAGCTGGGTGAGAGAGGATTTTCTAGTTGTACACAACTTGGAGCTTTGAAAAATCCCCAAGCCCCTTTTTGTTCCACATGGGGCTGAAACCAAGTTCCTTCTATATGGAAAAAAAATGAAGATCCTCACTTAGCACGGCCAACAGTTCATTAATCAGCTCACATCAGGTGAAAAAGATTCAACTTTGCCAGCCTCCCACATTCCAGAAACGTTCTCTGACCACAGAAATATTAAGGAAATCAAACTCTTATTTTTTTTTTTTTCCTTTAATGCTAAATGGAATGGTGCCAACCTGTGAAAGTAAGAGGCTGGCTTTGGTAGGCAGTTGATAGTTGGTGATTTATAGTACCTGCCTAGTACACAGGGGTCCTAAGTTCAGGTCTGTGAGAGCACAGGACTTTAGGCTATTGTTGATTCTAAGCCTGTATTGGGTTTTGATCATAAATCACACCCTAGAGATAAAAAATCTTTTCTGACAAAAGTTTCGGCAATGCTGCTGTTTGCCTGCAGAATGCACACTTGTTTCAGTCACTTGCCACTTTTTCTGATGAAAAAACATTTTATTGAAAAACTTTATGAACTATCTCTAAGTGTTTGACAACATTGGGCTTTGAAAGTCTTCATAAAAATTAAATTAATTGTGCTGTATTTTAGACTGAAAAATCTTTTGGTAGATTTCCAAATACCCTTTCTTTCCAGGGTGGTCCATTTTATATGGCTTGCTAGCATTTGATATACATTTTTGATATCTTAGCTTTTCAGAGGACTTTGGAATACAAGACCCTGGTGCACTGTGTAGTAAAAAGAAACAAAATTTCTAAAGCATGAGAAATGTACACTTTTGTGTGGATGAAAAATGAGAGGAAATAGCTATTTTCTCCCCTTGTTAATAGAGCTAATTAAGAGAAATATAATAGAGTATTTGAGGCCATAGAAGCATTTGGGCTGGCTGTTTACAAAGGGTAATTTTGTTGTCTTTACTGGGATTCATATGGGCAGATGAAAAATTGCATCAATTGTAAAAGCAGAGAGGCTGTTCTAGTGTCTGTGGTGACCTCTGGCACAGCACAGACCAGGAATTCTTCAGCTGACCTGGCTGGGAAAGGAGAAAATGGATACCATCTGAAAAAGTGTAGCTCTTTTTGCTCCTAAGCAAACTGCCCCACTTGTTTTCTCCCCCAAGAGCTCTCTTCTGCCTCAGAGGATTCCTTTCTGGGATTTCCCAGCTCTTAAACGAATGAGAAAAGTTGATGAATCTTTAACAAATCCTTCCCTTCAACTCTTTGTCAGACCGAGGACATAAATAACACTGGCAGCCCCATCCCAAGTGTTTTTGCCCAAGACAAATCATATCTCAGTTACTGAGAAGTGGCATTTTTCATTTTGCCCAAGAGACTCGCTTAACCCATTCTTGGCTGTTGGCTGCAGCCCATCATCGGGATTTGTCTTCCTGATTTTGACACAGAGCTGACTGAGGGCTGTAAGATGCTGCTTGAGTCTTACTTTTATGAATAAGCCTAGCAAGAGAAAGCATAAAGAGAATTTAATCTGCCTGTCTGCTTGAAGATACTGTACCAATGGGGGGAAAATCAGTTTAAGTGGAACAGTGAGGATGTAGGCAGGCCGAATCAAGGAGCAAGAAAGTGTGGTCTCAGCAGTGCTGACCAGAAGGATATTTCAGAAGGGCTGCCTTCTGAAAGGAGTGGATTCAAGGGGAGAGCATTTCCTTCTTCCCACACTAAGGCTGTCTCTGGGCTGAACAGCAGCAAGGCGGTGCAGAGATGGCACGGTGCCTCAATCCTGCATCTGGGAGATGTGCACTTGGCTTGTGTCAGCCAGGTGTTTTAGCAGATGTTGTGCTCCCTGTGCCTTTGCTGGCTCTGAAGCTAGCTCAGGCATCTCTGCTCCGTGCCTTGGTATTTCCTTGGGCTTGAAGGAAGATCCTTGGGGGACTGCAGCTTGCATTGCTTATGGGAAATTCCTGCATGTGTCCATGTGTAGATGACTGTTCTGTGTGTAACTAAAATGTTTTGTGCCTTGAGATCACACCTGAAGTGTCATTTCTGTGCTGTTGGTTTCTTCTTGGGTTTGAGAAAGAGTGATCTCACTAGCTTATATGTTTTTCCCTTTACTTAAATATCCTTAAAATAAATCTTTTACTTAGCTATCTTTACTCAAAACTCTAGTGGTCAGGACTAGAGTCAGCATTTTTAGTTAGTTTTCTACTTAGGAAGTGCTGATACAACATGAACAAGGGCATAAGGGTCCTTTCCCCTTCTGAGTACTAGCTAGCAGAGCTAGGCTTTGTTTGTGAGCTTCTGAAGTAGCCAGGGACACAAGAGAGATGAGCACACTTTAATGCTGTTCCTCTCAAGTGTCACCTTGGGGTGACTTCTTGCTTATAAAACTGCTTGGGGTTCTCTCAAGCTAAGATTGCTCCAAGGCAACACTTTTGATCAGGCATAACAGTGAAGTACATCCACCAAGGCAAAATGTTTTATGTGTCCTGCACAATGAATAGCAGCTGGATACAGAGACAGTCCATGGCAAATCACTGTGGCTATCACACAGCACTGCTCTCTGTCCCACGGACATGCCACAGCAGTCAGGATGTGCTGGTGGCCTTGCCCTGTGCCCGTTGCCAAGCTGGGTGCAAGTTTCAAAGGCAAAAGGAGCAGTATCCTGAAATGCTGGTTACATTTTGCTGTCTGTTAGACTTCCATTTTCTTCTTAACACTTCAGCAAGAAACAGCTTTGTTTTGCTCTTCCCTGCCCATCTCTGGCTGTCTCTTATTGTCTGGTGTGAGTATTTTCAGTACTCTTTCCTTCTTCTTGGCAAAAACAGGGAAGGAGGAACAGGCTTAGGTTGGTAGCAGTCTCTCTGTGCCTCCACTTCTTTGCAGAATGGGGAGATGATGCTTCTTTCTTTTGCCATTTTTTGCCACATCATGTTGAATTGCTGCTGAGAAAAAACAGATTTGTCATTTTCCCTTTTGCTACTGCTGGGCTGTAATACAAAAGTGTAGAAGTCTGAAGTTTCCAAGTTGGTGTGAAAAGGAATGTAGTGTCCAACCAGGATGGTGTGTCCTGAGCACAAATAAGGGTTAATGTACACTTTAAACAGTATATTAAAATCTGAGTTTCTGTCTGAATGTCAGGAAACACTTTTTAATATGAGGATGACTGAGCACTGGCACGGGTTGCTCAGGGAGGTAGTGGAGTCTCCGTGCTTGAAGACATTCAAAAGCCATCTGGACATGGTCCTGGGCAAGCAGTTCAAGGTGGCCCTGCCTGAGCAGGGGGTTTGAGCTAGGAGACCTGCAGAGGTCTCTTCCAACCTCAACCCTTCTATGATCCAGTGTTTATGGACTTCAGGTTGTTATAGCCATAAGTCTTTCAGGTCAGAAGGGAGAAAAGGTTTGTGAGTAGAGGAGTTTTATTTTTTATTAAACCAGTAATGTAGTTAGGAAAAAAAATGGCCAGAGCTTTGAACAGATGCTTTCATCACATTCTGTCCACCTAAAATCTTAGGTATTTTTAGAAATGTGGCAGATATTTTAATAAAAGACTGTGGATAACTGACTTTATCCACACAATTTTTGGGGGCTTAATATAAACACATATATACAATGCAGATCCTGACAGCCCTCAGAATTATGGAGACAGGTGAATTCCTTTATAACTTAGGAATGTGAGCCATGTGCACCCAGTCAAGAGTGACCTCACCCTGATACCAATAGCTCCTTTTTCCAAAGGAAAACCCTCAACATTCAGATGTGGAAATGCAAAGCCCTCAGGAAATAAGTTAAAAAGGGACACTATTGCCAACCCGAGTCAGTTTATCACGAAGTTGCTTTGGGTTAATATCGCCCATTATGATGAGATACAAGTGGTCTGAAGGAGTAGGGAAATTTTTAGCAGAATTGTTGGATTAGGCTTTTTTAATCAGCCTAAGGATATACATGTGACCAGAAAGATACTGAATCAAGTGAACAACACGAATTACAAACATTAGGACCTTGCAAGTTCTAAGTGAGAGGCTCAGACACGACCTCTACAAAGTGCAGAGCAAAGCAGGGGCTACACTGTCCTTTCCAGATCAGTGCTGCTGGAAATTGCCTCGCTACAGCCAGCCAGTGATTCTAATCTCCTCTTCCTTGGCCTTGCTGTTTAGTCCCATTCCTGTCCGGTGGGTTTCTGACACATTTCCACAATGTTTAAACAGAACCTCCTCTCAAATATGACCAGTTTGCCAGAAAGGAGTGTCTCTCTCCAGGGAAAGATGTAACTTGGTGCTAAAAAAGATTGACTTGACTGAAATGTACCCAGAGATGCAGAAGTGTGGAAGACAGGAAAAGAGAAAAGGTAAATAGGTTGTTTTGTGACTTGCAGATTGACTTATGTAATGACATTTTCATTAACAGTTTTTGCTGGTAAATGCCATGGGTTTCTCTCTTTAGAGCTGTCTACAATAATAATGAGTGACTCCACTGGGAAGTGATTTACATAAAACATGCTTCACTTGTTACAGACAGGAGCTCTTTGCTGGGCTAGAGAGGGAAGGAGAAGAAAGGTAGGTGCACTCTGTAATTGAGGGGCAGTTTTGTAAGTAAGTTGAATTGTGAGCACTCACGAAAAATCACCCTCCTCTCCACCACCACCTTGCCCTGAAATGTCTCCCAGCTGAGTCACCGCACCGAGGTGAGTGTTTTTACGCAGGTGTGACACGGACTGCTGCGGAGAAAAGGTCAGGATGAGCTGGTGGAGATTAACTGTGCAGAGGAGCTGTAGACAGGAGCAAAATCAGCTTTCCCTGAAGGGCTTTTTCTGCACATTTTGTGTCACTTCTGTGCAAAGCCTCTGATCACAGCCTTTTGCATTTCTCCAGACTTAAGTGTCAGAGAAATAGATCTGTATTTTGTGGTCTGTCAAGTTCCAGACCGACACCAATGTTAAAACATGACAAATAGAAAACAGAAAATGAAATACCAATTTTTTTTGAACTTCATAAAAATTTATTTATTTAGCTTCTTCCTTAGTAGGCCTGAGACCTGACTTTATGGCTTTTTCCTGGAGCTGGATATGATGCAGTCTGGACCATTGTTACTAAGTCACCCCCCGTGTGCTTTTTTCTTGTGGATGAAATAGTTTATATTGACTCATAAATAGAGATATATAGCTTCTTAGCTTCTTCCCCTAAAATTGCAGTAAATTAATAGAAAACATATTGCTGAGACTGTGCTCTCAAAGTGGATTCCAGTTAAAGCAGATAACAAGTGGCATCTCAGTTAAGTTCAGCTTTCTAAGAGTTACTCATCTAAGCTGTCCAGTGCATACTTGCCTAGAGGGCAAGCTCCAAAATGGCTTAGGTCTTTTATCTAAGACACCTATTTGGAGATAAAATTTGTTTTCTGAGGGTTCTTATCTCTCTCTGTTGACTATGGAGAAAGCTTAGTGACTTAGATCCGAAGAATTTTAAAGACTATATTGGTAGCTTGGGACATGTTTTTTTAAGAGATGACAGAATAGTTTTGAAATGGAAGTATAACTACCGTAAGTCTAGTTTAATTTTATATTTTAATTTATATATATATATTAATAAACTATATGCAGATACAATTTATACACTTAGCATGCTTTCAGATGTTTTACCACAAAAGTCCTTGAAAAGGAAAAAATTATCATCTCTTGCCTGTGGTAAACATTTATGCCATTGAAATGAGGTTGTAGATAGAGTCAAACACTTTGATTTCTGAAAAAATTAACATCTCAGACCACTGGAAAGTTACTTAGAGGAAAATAAAGCATAATAAAGTAAACACTTCCTGTTTTTCACATCTCCATGGAAATAGGCTTGTTGTTCAGATCATTAGAAATAAACATTTTGCTGGTACTTCAACCAGGAGGACTAGCCTGACAGTGCTAGTAACAATCAGAGAAGAAATCAGACTGGAAGGTAAGAACTTTTACTTCATGAACTCTTATTGATTTGATAGTTGGGAGTTAAGGACTGTTAATGAAAACTTGCACTGGCACCAGTATTCATCTCACATAAATTGCCAGTAAAAATTTCGTTCATGCTTTTTAATGACAGATTTTATTTGGGAGCAGTTAGGAGGGCAGTCTTGTGTTCCCAGTCATGCTGTCTTCTGTGAAACTTCATACAGACCAAAATGACTTGTCCTCATAAGTTTATTTGCTATGTTTGGGCTTGTACTGAATCCAAAATGTTCTTTCAGCAGAACAAATTATAAGAGCTGCAATTTCATATTTTGTCTTCCTTTTCTTTACCTAATTTTTATGTCAGCTAAGAATGTCAAAATCTAAAGTATCCCTTTTTTTCCTGAGAGATGGTACTGATCAAAATTTCTGGGAAGTTGACTGAAATGTAATGTAAGTTCTTGATTCTTTAAATGGCCTCATTGAAATGTTCACAGTTCTTCTGTACTGTATCTGTAAAAAGTGGGAAGATTAGATGTGAAGTTTGTCTTGAGAAAATCATATGGTTGTCTTTTAAATTAGTTCTGCTGTGGGCACGGTGCCTGTAGTTTTCTTAATCTGTTATACCTTTTTATAAATTAATATTTGGGACAATGATGAATATAAATAATTTACATTGACAGCTTTCATGTTGTATGTTCACTGAGCTGAATTTACAAAGGCATCAAGCCAGGATGTAATTTCTGGCTTTATTAGGTTATGAAAGAGAATCTAGCCAGAAGATATAATGTCCTTAAGCTGTAGCATCAGCAGCAACAGACAGACCTTAATGCTGCTGGACCTAATGGAATTAAATTTCATGTATGCTTAATGAATGTAAATGCCACTTAATTTTTACAGCCTGAGTTGTAATACATTGCGTGTGACACGTCTACTCCTGAAAAAATTATTCAAATGTGTGATTCTTACACCCAGTGTCCAATTTCACCGCTGTAAAATGTATCCTCTTAGGGAAGAGGGAGAGGAGAAACATGCCAGCAATATGACTGCATAATTTAAAGCAGCCACCAAAGAGGAATGTTAAAATATGCACCAGGCAATTACAATTGTTGTGTATGTTTTTATTCTCCTTTGCTGCTTTTCAACAAGGAGCAGTAAAAAGATTTAGAGTAAGTGGCAACCATAGCAACAAGGAATTTTTGGTTCAACCTGGTGCTGTAGAACTTCTGCCAGAGAAACACATTTCTGGATACTCTGGCAGGTGTTGATACTTCCAAAAGATCCGTGCACCACTTCAGTTCTGCTTCTCAGGCACAAGTCCTGTGGACATACGTGAGAGCCAGTTTTGGTGCAAGCCCGAGCTGAAGCAATTACAAGTGGGTTACACCAGAGGTGGGTGTGATACTTGTTCAGTGGTAGCTTGGGCTTGTTAGTTACCCATAGGGATAACAATTCCCATTCTGCTCTCCATGAGAGACAAGGGAAATAGAGGTGATGTGGAAGAAGGTTTCTATCCCTTCCCAGTCCCCTGCTCCATGCAGCTGTGGCTGTGAGAAGTCCCAAGCAGAGCTTTGCCCCTCTGACCTGATCACACCAACTAGCCTGTTCTGAGGGGTGCAAAGATCCCCCTCAAATACAGCCCCTCAAGACTGGTAACCCCCAGAGCCGCTGTGTCCTTAGGCTTTGGCATTTCTCTGCAGACAGCCAGGTGGGCAATGACCTTGAAAACAAGTAAGCAAAGATTCAAGGGACATATGGGTGGGATGCAGAATTCAATCATGTATGCAGAGAGCCCAGAAAATGTATTCAGTTGATGAGGGTCTGGGAGGTTTTAAAATATAGCCAGTGATCAGTCACTGTGCCTTTTACAAAATAAAGTGGGTGTCATTATTCCGAAGATTATGGCAGACATAGTAGTTACAAAGAAGTCTAGCTACTGATTACAAACTTAGCTGTGCAAGGTCAGAGGGGTCTGTGGCTCTCACTTATGTGAAAATCTTGACCTTCACAGCCATACCCCAAAATTAAACATCCATCGCTTCTTGTGACAAAGAGTAAATTTGCACAGTTAATTCTGAAATGAAAACAGCAGCAAGATGACAGTACAATGAATGGCATGCGATCTGAGAGATGAGATTGACATTATTCCAGAGAATGTGCTAGAAACAAATGTAATTAAATGTCACTTTTTTCTAATTCTTTTGGAGGCAATCCAAAAAGTCTACTTTACTGTATAAGATGGAAGTGTTCTACATGCTGACTTAGTGTAGGCTGTGGGCTCTTAACTCTGATTTAATGGCCCAGACACATCCTCCAGTAGGTGTACTGAGGTACATAAGCCTCTTTCATTAATAGCCTTGTTTTCCTTAACCTTTTCTCATGGTCACCTTTGGAAGATACTTTGCAAGCCCAGTGTGTAGTGTTCCCAGGCTGGAAGCCACTACATGGTGGTGTGCTCCTTGAAAGCCCCTTAGCCATTCATTTCTGCCACTGAATAACTTTTACAAGTTATTTGCCCATTGCTTTCTTCCAGGCATGGGGAGTTGGAGATAGATCCCAGAGACAAAGCAGGTAAAGAACATGTCTGATCATTTTTTCTAACACTCTTTTGAAGGCTAGTTATCACAAAAAGCTGTGATAAAACATAGATTTCCTCCACCTCATTGCACCTTAATTTGGGAACTGAGACTATAAAATCATTTTGTAAATTATCTGGAAATAACTATGTCTGACTTTAGATCCCAGAGGGGGAAACCTTTTGCCCTTTGGAAAGACATATGAAGTTACCTGTGATCAAGGCAGTACATTTTTAAATACCTTGTCTCTGTATGTGCAATCACTTTATCAAGTTGCAACAGTAGGAATTAGAAGAAAAGTATTCCCTCTTAAGAATATAGATGTTTAGAAAGGAGTGAATTGAGGCAGAAATCCAGGATCTGCTACCTGCATTTTTTTTCAGTAGCAGCATTTCTTTGACAGCCTGGGTTAAAAAAAGCAGAAGGTGGGTAGTATTATTTGAACAAAGTTCCCAGCAACTGTTGCATATGGATTGTCTTTGTACTGTGCAGATTGTTTTTCTCCACACATTTTTTGTTTCTTGCTTTGGAGCACTTAAAGCATATCCAGCAGAGGTATAAATCTGCATAAATATTTGATAACTCTAATGGGGCAGCCTGCACCATACTTTCACCCTTGGGCATGTAGTGCAAGTAAATGTGCATGGCACCGATATATAAAACATTAAGGTGATCAGGGAATGTGTGAGACTGCCTGAAGCATCAGTTTAAAGCAATAGCTCTATTTGTGCTGTTTCAAAATCAAAGGAAAAATATGTTCTTATTTTATAATTAAAGAGAATTGCTGTTAAAGGATTTTACATTATTTGTTAAATTAACATGAATATCATCAACTTCTCATTGTCACTCCAATGATAAACACAGTAAGATACCTCCAAGGAATCTTTCACATGTGAGACTCTCATCTTTGGAAATGTACACAACATAAGAAAGGGGTTTGCGGCATAGGATGGTCTAAATACCGTTTTCGTTCGTAGCAAAAGCATCGTTAGTCATGGATTTAATTTATTTTGAAAAGAAATTAACTATAATTATAGCTCCTAGAAGTACGTACTGCAGGATATCTCTGTTTTATTTTCTGCTGAATATAATCTTAATATCATCTTTAATCTAAAAAAAAAAAGTTGGCTATTTTTATTTTGAAAAAGCTGCCTCTGAATGTCTATCAGTTGACTCTGTTCTTCCTGAAGCATTGACAAATTGAAATACTAATACTAAGAAAGAAAAATCTCTTTTTTTTCACTTCCTATCCACATCCATCTTAAATGCAGAAAACCTGAGGTCATTCCTGTGGGTGGGCATAAGACGAGGGTTCTCATCCTGTGAAAAACTCTGATAATTCTAATTTTTCTTCTCCGTGACTTGAAAAGTTGAGACAGTTTAGGGAAGTCCCAAACTTTTTAGTCTCACATTTAGTTGTAGCACTTAACTGAAATAAAATACTTCTTTTCGTCTTTTGTTTGGTTGGGTTTTTTTGACCTTCAGTGTGTCCAGAAAGCTGAGAATATGAGTCTTGTGAGACTTTTCCTTGCAGCTCTTCTGCTTTCAACTTTCCTCCACAGTCTGAGTGTTTTGATTGAATCGAACCTACCTGACCACACCACAGCCATGCACTGCCCATCTGTGTGCAGTGTTTCAGCCTAAGGGGCAGCAGGAGAAAGTTCCCCCAAGAGAATGCTTGTGTTGTGCTGCAGTTTTGTGTGCAGCACTGCAGCAATTCAAGTGGACACAGCTTAGTGTTGAACTGACACTCTACAAATTCATCCGAGACATTTCTATCAAGGCTGACATGATTCAAAGGCATTTCATTTCTGTGTCTAATGAAAAAGTGAAAAATTACTTGTACCCACAGAAACTTTGACTTTACGAAGAGCAGTATTTCCAGTAATAAAGACAAAGTCATTTCTCCTGAACAGCATAAATCAAAGTTGTTTTCCTGTTTACAAACATCCCAGCCTTGCCTATGGGTAGTGCGCCTGTATTTCGGTGTAACTGCTCACCCTTGGCTGTCCTCGTCAGCGTGGTTTGAGTGTAATGGGAAAGGACTTACATTTAAAAAATAATGATACACACTTTCTCCTTTCCAGAAAGAAGAAAATATATGTGAAGAATGGTGCCTCTTTAACACATCTCAGATAATCTAGGCCGAGCCCTTGGCTTTCTGATTGTGTATCTTCCCTTTTAATCTGTTGTAGCACCTGGGGCCATTACCAAAATGAAGGCAGCAGGCACTCCCAGTGGGAGTCCTCTTGCTGCATGTGAAAGTCTCCTGTCTGTGTGAGCTAGGCCAATCACCCTGCATGCCTGTTATTGTTGAGGGAAGAAATATTCTCTTTTATAGCTCTTTGCCAAGTTTTTTGCCCTGTCCTGGCACCCATATCAGGACAGGAACATTGTGCCCTGCAAGTGTTCCTTTGCTCTGCTGTCTGGGTAGAGACTAAGGACAGCTCTAGTAAGGTCTGTGTTTTGTTAAATTAGACAAGGAGTCTCAGAAGATACCTCCTAACTCCAGACATAATGACGTATGACAAGTGTTTTAAAATTGGTAACAATCCATCATTATAAATGCTTCACTGAAATTGGTTTGTTAGTTGTTGCACATTGTTACATTGACATTGTTGTAGTCTTAGTGATATACACTTAGCCTGAGAAAAATGTTAATTACTGTGAATAAGTGAGTTTCAGATCCAGAAGCCATCAGCTTATGAAAGTTCAACATTTGCCCTCAGCTTCAACAGAGCTTTTGTAATAGTAAAAACAGGTGGATATATGAGGCTACTGCTCAATATACTGGAACACCCTTAAGTAGTTTTGGCAAATGTCTAAGTGGCCTGGCCTGTTTTACATTGAGGCATCCAAAACTCATGAGAGCTCTTTCACATGCATCCATAAATCTGAGAAGGTACATTTATAATCAATTATCTGAGGTTGCTAAAATTTTTAATTTTCTTCTGAAGGTGAAGACGTCAGTGGCAGGACAGAACTAAATCATATGAACTGAGATGTTTCCAGGTTTTTGAACACACAAATGAACTTAGCAGCTAAGGAAATGTTCTTCTGTCTCTAGTGTAAAACTGGCTTTAAAATGAAGCAGAGGGAGAGAGGAGTTGATTATGGGGTCTCCTGGGATAGTTGGCAGAGCTTTTTACAGCTAGGAGACTGCCTACTTTTCTTCACCGGAAGAAACATGATTTGTGAAACAATTCAGCCATTTGCAATCATTTAGCATCATTTGAGATGCTCTAACAGTATCCTACTTAACCTCTTACCTCCCTCTCCACTCAGCAATGGTGTCCTAGAAGCCTTGCATCAGATGTGCCTTGGATGTCCTAGGATGTCTGAAATGGTGCTAGATTTGTCCAAAATACTTTATATCTCACTCCTGAAAAAAAAAAAATCCAAAGCTCGCTGCTCGAGCCAAAGAAATGGCATTGTAGTACCTGTGGAATGCTCTTGTAACAATTTGCCATCCTGCCTACTAGCAGTAATTTTTTTCGTTTACTAAAAAAAAGTGATAAAAGCAAATGGTGTTTCAGTTAATTTTTATACATATGAATTCTAAATCAAATATTCTCTGTGCACCAAATGTGCATTTTTGCTTGAGAGTGAGAGATATATGGGGAAATGTTAGGTTTTCTGTGGCAAAGGAAGAAGGCAGACAAACCTCTGAAGTAGAACAAACCTTTAAAAAGTTTTATTCAGTAGCACCATGTTTGGCTGTCTATAAAAATTAACTGTGAGGAATGCAGATGATAAGTAGGATTTTTCTAAAAGCATTTGCTGATGTATTGAGGCCTAATTTGCTGGGATAGGGTTGCAATTCAGGACTGTGCTTCACCCTGCAGTGCACTCGGGCGGTGTTTGCAGGCCAGGCTGCCTGCTGCTTGCTGGGTGGGGAGGGTGAAGCAGAGGAAGGTGGAGGTCAGTCCTGACTGCCTCACAGCTGGGTTTGTGATTCAAGCCAGCCAGGATGCACTTAGTGTCAACTACATAGGAAACATCTGAAAGAAATCAGAAATTTGAGTAATTGAAATGTTTTTAATGAATTTCAACCATTGCTTCCTTGAGCACATACAGTTTAATTTTAGCAAAGCATTCCTGGGAACTGTCACTGTGAAAGGAGGAATTGTAGGACATATATTGGAGCAGGGGTTGTGGTACATTCCTGCAATGTAAGTGATCAGTCTGACTGCTGTGAGTTAAGACCAGCAGTCGAATATGGAAGTACCTGATATTAACCCCAGTAAACTAATAGTTAGGCTGCTTTATATATCTCACACTAAACCTAGTTGTCTCCAAAGGCATGGTGCAGCCACCCTGCCTTCCTAAGTGCTTATTAAGGACAGAAGGTGCTGCAATGCCATTGTGTTTGTTGCCTTTCATCTCCAGCATTTGGGCAGCTTGCTCATATCAGCAGAAGTAAAGGCTGAAGTTATGCCAACTTATGGCACCCTGGCACCAAGAGCAGTGCCTGCTGCTCTGGTTAAAGATCGCCAGGGGGTCTGGCAGGCAGCAGTGGATGCTTGCCCTGCCACAGGTGCTGTGTGCTGCCTACAGGCAGTGGACTATAGCTTGTTCCCAGGTTTGCTTATCCCAGTGCAGTAGATAGCAAAGGAAGAGGCAAAAACTGACACTGTGCAGTCATAGCGTCATTAAGGCTGGACAAGGCCTGAGAAGGCCATATTTTCCTTAGATATAGACATCTTAGTTTTGGAAAGGGGTCTTGGACAGGGTCTAAGATTTTTACATGGTTTACAGGTGTGTCTGTGTGATTTGGATGACTTCTGGTAGCACACATTTAAAAGGAGGGGTCCTGATACTGGGGCCCAGGACTTTTCCTAACTTGAGCTGTCATTGCATCTTTATCTCATTCACCAACATTCCTGCTTTTCCAGTCTTGGGTTTTCCCTCAGGTGTGTTTCAGGTTGATGAATTTATGGTGGCTTAAATGCTGATGAATGACTGATTGCCAACATGAAACAGATGCTATTTGTGATATTATGCTAGAATTGGGCCCTACTGTTGCGAACAGAATAAATGGATTAAGCTCTTTCATTACTTTTGCCCTCTTGAGAGATAAAATGTCTGCTTGTCTTCTGGAAGACTGGCCAGAACATGTGATTGCTTGTGACACATCGCTCTGATTTCGCTCACCGCTGCAATCTCACATCACTTTGCAGAGTTTTCTGTGCGTGTTGTTCTATGCTGAAAATCTATTTGATTTGGGCAGGCTGCAATAGAAGTTTGCCACTGTTCTGTACTTTATTAGATAATCATTCTGGAAGGTTGCCATAGCTGCAGGTGCCACATAATCAGAGTTTTTCATTTTCCATGAAGACTTCAACTTCTTTGTCAAAAGACAGGAAAGGTTTTTTTTCTGTCATTTACAGCAGTAGTTTACATCATCATTACTAAAGAGCGTGTAGCAAGAGTGCAGGAAGTGATTCACCGGTGTGCAATACAAGAGATAGAAAGGTAAGAAAACTGTCTAAATTACATAGACTAATGGAGAGGTCTGATTTTTTACTGTCCTATTTTTATTCTTTATTATTTTCAGAAAACAGTTGTGTAAAGATGCAAGGGCTTCTATTCTGTTTTCTTTTCTTCATACAGTGTTTTTCTCCAGTTCTACATAGTGCTAGTTTAAAGAATAGTTCAGGCTTCTGAGGCTCATTTTGTTCTATGGACAATGACAGAGCCATAATGATAACAGCCTTCTTGAAATCATCACTGTCACAGTTGCCTTGAGGGAAACACTTTGAATCAGTGCAGAGAGGGAGTTTTACCATCACATGAACCAGAAAGTCTCAACCAGTTTGAATTTCCACTAATGTAAATCAGAAGTGAATCAGCTCTACACCAGTGTGATTTCAGTGTCAAGCACATTGTTAGTCTGGTTCTCACATTGACTGCTCTAATAATGCTCACTTATTTTCCTCCTGTAGTAAAATAAGTCCACATTTCTGTAGGAAATCCTTTTGTATATTCAGTTACCAGGCATATTATATTGACTTATAGCATGGATAAAATCAACATCTAGTCTTTTGCAGTTTGTTTTCCCTGAGACAGGATATATTTTTACCAGTACTTTCAAGACATGTTAAAGTAAGCATTGTTGAGTAGATATAAGTCAAGTCTGTGCTCCAAACCAGTTCAAGAGATGGGTTTTTAATCCTTGAGATGGTGTAGTTTGCTTAAAAGCAGACATAGAGGTGGGTTTTAATGAGGATAGCTTTTGCTAAAGTAAGAAATAATGGAGAAAATAATTATTCAGTCTTTCCAGGGTTTGTAGAAGAAACAATGATAGAAATACAGATACTTTCTTTTCCTTTGCTCTGTTTCACTAGACAGCTGACTTAGATAAAGCTATCCTTTGTTAATATTTCTGAAACAACACCACCAAGCTGGATTTCCCTTGTAAAGTAAACTTTACTGCTTGTAGACCAACAAAGCCAACAGAACCTTAGTGTGGATGGTGACATAATAATCTGGCCCTGCAGAGATAATAAAGATGAAACAACCCAAAACAAACAAACAACACAACCAAAATTCAAGTTTTTATCATACTGAAATAAGGAATAAAAAACCTTTCATGAGCTGAAAGGGAAAATAATTTGCAACAACAAAGCTATTTCACTTTCAAAGAGTTTGTTTTGCATGAGTGTTCTCATTTCTGTTTAGTTATGGGGGTTGTATTGGTGACTTTTACCTGCAATGTATTTTGTTTTGAGTCCTACAATGTATTTCAGGTGGGAAGCTGAATAATACTATTACTTTTGTTTGAGGTGTGAATTTTCTGCCTTTTAATTTATTTTTTATTTGGCAAATGCTAAACACTAGCTTAATATAAATGAGTTTTAAACTGGAGAAACCAGACCCATCAGTCCCATACTAATCAGGCATTGTCCCTGTGCCCTTGGCTCTCACAGAACCCCAGCGCTGTTTCCTTAGGGTGCAGAAGCCAAGCTTTGCATGGTCTCTTCACATTCTGTAGGCAGCTGCTCAGAGACTCACTCATGGAAGAGCTGAGCCCTGACTTTGGCTTGAAATTCACCAGATTGCCCTACTTCTGTAAATCTGGCCATGGTGGATCTTGCTGCTTTTCAATTTTGGCTTCACTGTCCTTTTTTCTGGCTCCTCAGGAGTCTTGTGTTTTGGCTCAGGGATACCGACCCCTCTTCCAATTGCACTGCTGCTCCCTTAGGACATTCCTTACAGATGCATTGCTTCTCAGGGTATCTGATCACCAAGACACTCCTCTCCCATTGCCTAAATTCCAGCCTTCTCTGTGACCTGGCTGCAAGTGTCCTGGCCCTCGTTCAGCTGCCATCTTCCTCCAATTTCTGCCTCTGACAACTGTCTAAGCTCCCTTTTTCAGATGACTGAAATGGCACATTTTCTCCACAAACCACCTCATTGGTGCCAAATGCCCGTGTCAGCACACCCTGATTGTAAGTGCCGCAGGCCTGTCAAGTCTTGCACATCTGAAGCTTTGCACCTTGGGAGCTCTGAAGTGGAAAGAAACAAGTCTGTTATTAATGGGCTCTGCTTTCCCCTCCAGAGCCAATTCTTCTGGATGACCTACTGCAGCATTTCTCTAATCTTCCAGCTCGCCTTCATCACTGGTTTTCAGACATATGAGTCTGGTTTGACTGGTACATGTTTGAGAAACTGTGGGTATTTCTTGTCAAGCCTGGAGAGGAGGGCAAGGAGGCAATGAACTGCAAGGGTATAGAAGCAGGAACTGGGAAGATAGATTAATTACTTATGTTGACTAAAATGAGGGCAGGTTGCACTGTATGAATATACCTTGTATTGTTCACAGTCTGTGTTATGAGATACAGAAATTTGCATGACAAATGTCTGCCCTGAGGTCACCAGGTGACAGCCACATCCTGGTGATCCCCTTTTGCTGTATGCATTTGTTGATAAGTCCTGCTGGTGAAGGTAAAAATGTAAAGACCTAAATGCAGCGGGGTCTGACTGCATAGCAACATGAACAGAGCTTCACAAATCAATCTTTCCTCAGGAAAAAAATCCCTGCAGACTCCAGCCTGCTACAGAGGGAGCATAAATATCTTTTAAACACAGGAAGCAGATCATGTTTCTGGAAGAAGCTTTACTCTCCAGAGTTTATATGTTACTGATCTTCTTTCACATAAGTTAGTGTAGAACTGGGCTAAAATTGTTATGAGTGAGATCAGGCCCCTTGTCAGAAGCTGAGATATTTATAAACAGCTTTGTCCTCAAACAATGTGGGCCATCCATCATGTGTTTCAGCCTTAGAACGTAGTGCATGGTTCTGAGGAGAGGGACTGGAGTTTAGTTTGCATTGAAGCAGGATATGTTCAAAGAAAATGTCTTCTTCGCTCAGCGAAGTCGTTCTGGTTTCCGTGGTACCACACCGAGCATGTTCTAAGGGGATTGTTGCCCCCCATCAACCTTAGCCACTGCTGCTGCTTCATCAGCTGCGTGAGGGCTCTTATTACCTCAAATATATTAAGCTACATATTTCTCCCTGGCAAGCTCAAGTCAGCTAAGAAAACAAAAGGAATTCAATAAGTGAAATTTTGGAAGGAAGAGTGTCATGGCCATAAAAAAGAACTCCCTACAGAAATATATTTCCAGGAATAAACTCTGAGTGAGCTGTAGGAATTATTAAATGGACAAAACCCAGTGAAAATTAGGTAGTGCCATAACGCACCTTGACTGGCAAAAATTGTTTAGAAAGTAGAAATTCAAGTATTTGAAAATTACACTCTAAATAGGAATCAAAGTTTTAAAAGTATTTAAAAGGAAATCCCTGCTTTAAAAATAATTTGAAAATATTTAATAATCTCATTCTGGTTATATTGCAATAATTTAATAACAAATATTGAATGCAATGCTTTAGTATTTTAAATAGAAAGCCAAAATAATCAGGTAAATGTAAACACTTCAGCATCACAGGAACAGTTTCACCTTAACTGGATGGAATAGCCAATGTAAATGCTGTGGAAATATATGTAAGTTTAAATTTATATTAAACTTGTCCCAAATCACTGGATTCCCTTTCAGAGTTTCACTTTTGGAGAAGCTTTAAAGGAACATTTGGCCACCAAATATTTTTTGACCAACACTAGAGTAATAAGTGTGTCCCACCAGTGGTGTGTTGTTACTAGCAATCTGGCTGCTCACAATTACTCTGTGAAATGGTGTTTCTTACAAAAGGACAAGTGTTAAGGCACTCTCTCACCAGTTTGAGATTCAGCCTTACAGCTGCCCCTCCAGAGCAATAAATTTCTGACCAAAATCATTTCTACAGTCTTTTCAGGTCTTGAAAAATGTGCATACTTGCAATAACTAGATGTCTGGCTTGGTTTTATTCTCTGTGTTAGAGCAAAACACAAGCAAACCAGCTTCCTTTCTGTTAGTTAAATTTTACTGTTTCCTAGAAGTGTGACAATTAACAGCACTCATAGAAAGAAATCCTGCAGGTCACTGGGACTTTAAATAGTAAATGTGATAATCCTCTTATATTTATACTTCTCCTTCTAAAAGGAAATCCTTGAACCTGTGGTACTATTCTCATTTTTTCCATACAGAAAGTGCAAACAGTCAACTAACCTTAGAAGCCAGGTTCACAGAAATGACCAAAATAGACTTTTGATGAAAGAATGGGGTAAAAAACAGTTTGCAACCCCCTGCTTCTCACACTTGCAAGTTGAAAAACTGAAGCCCTGGGATACATCTCCTCTGTTCTTTTCTTTATGGGAACAAATCACATGAGATGTAAAATAAGCAGATATAATGCTACTATATGTGCTGTTGAATATTAATATGTATCTTTTCACATGGATAATTTACTCCAAGTGTTTATGGAATATGCTCTCTCTTTTTCCTTTTTTTTTTCTATTTTTAGCATGCCATAAAAATTAATTTTAAGAACTTATTGCTTTAATAGATTTTATAGTAGCTTCTATAACAGAAATATGATTTCTTCTGTTGCATCATGCAGTCATGCTTTAGCATATTTTTTATTTTCTTTTGCACTTAAGCTTTACTGCCTACAAAATTAAAATAGCAAGTTACCTCCTATGAAAGGCAGTATACATGGAGCAGTATAAAAGATCAAGATATTAGTGCTCTTCCTGTTTTTATCCTTTCTGACGCAAGCGTTCAGCTAAATATAAAGTGTCATGATAGATTGTTCCATAGCCAGAGAAAATGGTGATGAGATGAAGGGTTTCTTTTAATTTCTTCTTCTCTGTCAAGCCAGAGTCTTGGTTTTCTGATGGCAGAGGGATTCCAGCTGGTTGGCGCCCTTGCCTGTAGTGTTCAGCCCCTTTCTGGTCAGCACATAGGTGCAGAAGTTTCTTTGGTTTAGTTTTCTTTAGGACTGTCCACCTCGTGTTGTCCTGACTCTGATCTGGTGTTTCTTGGCAGCCTTGTCCCTCAGCTTCTCTATTTATTTTCCTGTTTGTAATTGATCCTCAAGCTTTTGCAAATACAGAAAGCATTGTGCACACGTGTCTTTGTTTTGGGAGACCTGGGCTTGCTCCTGGGACAGGGGCTGCCTTGGACCCGCTCGCCGGCTCCCTTAGGGCTGTCCTGGAACTCTCTGCGCTCTGTGGTAAATGACGGGCAGCAATTACACCCAACCTCTACTATCATTTTAAGAGGATAATAACTGTTGTGAAAAAAAAAATTATCAGTGACACCGCTGCAGCATCTGATCACCTAATTGCATATTTCATCTTCTGCTTATATAAATAGCAGCCATGAAAGAAATATAATTAATATTGCAGCAAGGAAAATGTTCTAGCGGCTGTAATTAGGGCTGGATAAATCGTTAACTGTGAATAAATAATCCAAAGCATTCTTGATCCTTTTGGTTTGTGTATCAGTTAGGGAGTTCTAATTTCTCTGTTTTCTCCTCTTTCCTTTTCTTTTTCCCCTTAAATGCAGCTCTTACAAACATGGCAGAAAACATCAAATTTCCATGGTGTTCAAACTGTCTATTTCATGGGGTAGAATTGCTGTATCAAACTTCATGGTGCTGATGGGCAAAACTTTCTGAAGAGAAAAAAAATAAAAATCTCACGAGTAATGGGTGGGGATGGATGCAAATCCTGACGAGGTGTGATTTTTGAAGGTAGCTGAAGACGTGACTTCAGATGTCATTGGTGTCTTTGCTAGCATGGAAGAGTGAGCACTGGTCCATGTTCCCAGGGCTTCCCAAGCTTTGAGGTGAATGGACTCTCCTGTGAGTAAATAGCAATAGCAGAGGTGTGTGTGGTCAAGGTGAGCTATGTTTGGAGTTCAGATGAATGGCCATCACAGTGACTGTTCTGGATTGCTACTGCTCTCTATGTCGGTATTTCTACCAACACAGAAGGGATCCTGTATGATGTTACAAAGTAAGAGAATAATTTTTACAAGTTTTCCTTGGCATGAATATCTCTGTAAGGTCTGTGACACTGAAGAGTTCAGCCTTGCCACAACATTTGCTTTTGGTCTGGTGTACCCAGCTTGCACACAGACACTGCACTGCGCTGAAATTTTAGACTCAGCTTACTCTTTTTCTCAGAATCACAGAATATTCTGAGTTGCAAGGGACCCACAAGGATCATTGAGTCCAACACTTAAGGAAACGGCCTATACGGGGATCAAATTCACAACCTTGGTGTTATTATAACCAAGCTTTAACAAACTGAGCTAAGGAAAAATACTCAGAAGGGTACTCCAAATTTACTGAAATGTACTGAAAATGTTTCCAAAGTTGTTATTGTTTTGCCACAGTGAACCCACCCCTCTGGTGGCTGCTCTGAATGGGTGATAGGAACCACTTAAAAGCAGATGTTGCTTCAGAAAAAATTTAGTCTGAGAATACTCAGTAAGTTAAGAGTTCCTCATTTTCCCCAATTTCCCACAAAGGTGAGATTTCAAGCAACCTGTGCACAGCATTTGCAGAAACATCACAGAAGGCAGTTTTCAAGCTCTGGCTGTCAGTCGGGAGGACTGGCTTGTCAGCAGTGAACCTTGAATTTTACTGTTGTTAAGTACCAATTGGTCCAGAAAGATGCAGAAGGCATGCTGAAGCATTCTGTTTGTTGTTGCAATTGCTGATATAAATTGGCTAAACCTCTAATTACCCAAATCTTGGGACTAATAATTTACATACTCTATTTTCCACTCAGTAAAATTTATTTGAGACCCAGAGGAGCACAGATTTTAGCTACTTAAATGCCAATTTTGAAAGCCAGAGGCTAACTATGTGTACTTCAACATATGTGCAGGAGTGTCAGAAGCATTCAGGCTCAGCCTTGAGCTGACTATGCTGACTTTGCAATTTAGCCTAGAGCTTATCTCCTGGTTTTGGCAGAAGTGATGAAATTTATGATCTGTCCTGGTGACATTGGAAACGGCCTCATGAACATGTCTGAGTTGTTTCATTAGCTTTGCAAATTCATGGCTGAAAAGATCAGGTCTCACCTTGAAGAAAGACCTGAAGATATCCCATTTCAAGGTTCTGTAAAATACCAAGAGAGTAATCATATTTATTTTTTTATTATAAGAGACTTTAGGCAAGCTATTCTGCTGAGATAGGTAGGATATTCTCACGTGGTGGGACAGGTGATGAGAGATGCTAGTTGTATTGATCACAGATACTGTGACAGAGAAAACCAATAGAGCAGTCTCTTTGCCTGACCTGTGTTCCTCCCTCCTTAATCTAAACCACCAGCACTGCTACATTTGGTATTCAGATATGAATGTTGATTGACTCTGACATGATTACGAGCAAGGGAATGGTTTAAGACGTGACCTTCGCTACAAAGGCTGCTGGGTAGTTCAGTCTGAGACATCCATCATGTGTGCTTTTAAGCCTCAGCCAGCCTGCAACTCACAGTGAGGCAACTCAATGAAACAAATGAAAACAAAGTCAAAACAAGAGCAGAGAGGATCATTAATATCATCTTGGTTTCCTTTACACGGGCATGATTAACATTTTTACATAAACATGCATTTGTTGACATTCTAAATAGCATTTGAAAATATCCCCTGGGTGGGTGGGTAGCTGTACTGTGCAGACAGAGGGGTGGAAAGATATGTTACCCACATGTCATTCATTTGTTCACCTTGTCCTTCTGAGGTGTGTTGGCTTTACCCTTACTTGTTGTGGGAGAATTCTTTCATATACCATCTAGCATGGCATTCCTATCAGCAGGGAACAAATTAAAAATCCCACCATGGCCGACAGTTTTTTGCCATTACTACTACAGGAATATCTAATGTACTTTCCTGGGAGGTTTGGGGTTGTGATGCCCCACATACAAAAGTGTGAGTGTGTTGGACATAAAACTGTGGTGGTAATCAGATGGGATTTTTGTTTCATTGGTTCCTGGACTGCTACAGCATCACAGTGCAGGCACCTACCTATTTCTTCTGCCCCAAAAATCAGACATTTCATGAATCCATCTCATATCTTCCCAGATTAAAATTTCTTGCAGCACTTTGTAAAGAATATATATCAGACAGTACATGTGGTTTTCTGCAGAGGGACTTTGCAATGTTTGCTGATATTTTTTCTGAATGTATGATACTGGTTTTCCTGCCTCGCTTCCAGCTTCCAAACTGAACCAAGAGAAAATTTGATATGGTTGAATATTTATGACTTTTCTATATTAAAAAGTTCTTAAGCTGACATGAAAAAAGCACTCCACAGTTATGAACAGGAAGAGGCAATCTGTAAAACTGAAGGTGAAGGAAAGGTCTTTTCCCCAGTGTTAAATTCCAGCCTATGCAAACGGTAGCTGTATTGGAAATCAATAGCAAAACCCCCATAGACTTTGATAGGAAAACCATTCGGTCACTGTTGGTTGTCTTTGAATTCCCACACTGGATGTCTATTGTTTGCTTGGTTGGCATTGCCTTGAGAGACCAACTGGCTTTTTTTCCTTTGTTTTAGGTTGCTTATATACATTAACTGCAGCAATTCTTATATTAAAGCCTACTTGTAATGGTCAGGAATAGACCAACTTTTAAATTGTATGGGCCTTGTTTCCTGGCCCTTTTGTGGTTTGAAAGGCAGCCAGCACAGCAAAGTGTTCATGTAACACCTTATACAGAGTTAATAAGCACAGTTATTTAAACCTTGCTTTGTATTTCTGTATGATTATTGTGAAAACCAGAAAGATAATAGCAGTTTACTGTGAAAAGCTGACCCTCCCTTGAGGCACTCTTACCACTATCTGGTGGTGGTTTCCACCCACTTATGGTATCCTCACAGGTTCCTCAGGTGTGACTAAGAACTGAACCCAGAGTTGGTGGATTTGCTCATCTGCTGCAAAGCAGAGGGTGTGGTGACCAAGGCTGTGCTGTGTCAGGATAAGCACCCCTGCACTGTGCATTCGGTTGGGGAGCCGAAAGAGTTGACAACATTTTAGTTTAGTTTAGTTTAGTTTAGTTTATGCTGGATCTGTCTGTTCCCTTGGTTGCTCTGCAGCCAGATGATCACTAACAGCAGAGAGGAGGAGGGAGTGGGGTGTTTGTTGAGGTGGGAAGGAAGGTGGGCTCACCCCCTTTCACATCAGTCCTGAAGCTGAAGTAATTTTTTTCAGGGATATAGGAGTCTGGGCACCTCATGAGAGGGTGCAGGAGGACACTGGTCCCAGTGCAGTGGCTCCAGCTGAAGAGAGGGCACTGCTGGACGGGGCATAGGCTGCACCATGGCTGCTTGGGGTGAGGAGACCCTTGCCTGCTTGGGCTCCTGCCTTGGTGGTGGCTGAGAGCTGCGACATGATATCCTCAGCTGGCCTAACTTGGGACAAAACCACTAAGTCCAGAGGACTTGCCTTATCTCAGTGAGCTGAAGATATGTCCCTTTATGGCTGTGTGAGACCCAGCACTGCTGAGCATCAGGGGGAAATGTGAGAGGGAGGGGTGGTGTCTGCTCTTGCATAGGGGGAGGGCACATTTTCACACATGGGGTTCCACCTTTGTTTAGTGGTCTGATCTAACAGGGTCCTCTAAGCAGGGGGTAAACTGCAATACCTTCATGTTTTGTCAAGACAAGGCTTTTTGGTTGGCTCTGTGGGTGCAGCTCCGTGGGGATGAGACTGAATGTAACAGTGTGGGTAGGCTGCTGGGTTCCCATCTCTCTAACAGCCATGTAGTTATTGTTTTCCTTTGTCCCTCAGCTTTTTCTCATGTCCTGTGTGCTTTCTAAAGCTCACACAAAGCCTTGTTCTGGCATTGCCCTGGAATTAGGAAAGAAGATAAGAGAGCTTCCTGTTCAAAGATACAGATATTGATAAATGTGTCTTAGTGGTTTTTCTGCACAACATCCTCTTTCTATGTGCATATTTAGAGAAGCCGTTCTTCACTTATGCTCTAAAACACTTCTGTGCAGCATTGCTGATGCAGAATGGTTGCCACGTCCCCTGCAGAGGGGACTGATTGATCCCCATATATACACGTATATAATCTGTTGAGAGATTCTTCACAATAAGAGGCACTTCGCAGAAGTAAATTATTGTTACTATTGTACCATTAGTTTACTCCTTTGCAATAAAGGCCATTTTCCCCCCACAAACTATCAGCATTCCCTGCTAGACAAATAGTAGTGCAGATAGTCTCAGTATGAGTCACTGGACTGCAGCTCCTCCTCAGATAAGGAACACATCACCAGTGCAGTGCAATGCCTCCAGTCACACCTGACTCAGAAACTGGAATCCCAAGGCTGCTTTTGAATCCACATTGGTATGATTGTCACTACTCTGCCGTAGCTTGCCTGAGATTTTCATTTATCATGATGTCAAAGCAGCACCTGTGTGTCTCCAGTGGACTCTGAATGACTATTCTAACCCATTATCCTAGTGAAAAAACTTCCAAGGTAGGAGCTTCCAAAGCTGCGTTTATACAGAGCCACCCCCATGGGTGAAATGGCAAGCTGAGAGTCATGCTAAGAAAATTAATCTTGAAAGTAATACTTTTATATCTGGTTATATAAAGAAGTGTTTGTTTTTTTTTTCTGAAGCTGCCAGTCCTGGTAATGGGATGCCCCAGCAGCATCTTGGTGTTCTCATCCACAGATATCCCCCTAAGGAGTTACCTGCAGACTCATCATCTGTTATCCCATTCTCTCAAGGATAGGCACAACTCAAAACTATTTCTGTGCCTCATTCAAAAGCTTCACTGAAGAAGAATTCAGGATGGTTTGGGGATTTGTTCCTTAAGCAATCCTGTAGCAGTAATGTGTGCTTTAATGTATTGTGAGGAACATCTTTAGATCTTCACTTCCTCCTGAATTTCAATAACCAGAGCTTTGACTGTTGGTCATTTTCAGGTACTTTTTATACTTGGGAAGACTGTGGATTGAGCTAAACTGGGAGAGCAAAGATGCTTGTCTGAAGGATGCCTACCTTTTTTTCATTGTACTGTCTGTAGTCACTGTTGTGTATGGGACAGTGCACTTTGTCCTGTAGTGGCAGGAGTCAGTGCAGTTCAGTGTGCTGTGGTGCCTGAGCCGTGGGTGGTGGTCACTGATCTGTGCCCAAAGGCCTTGGCAGACGGTGGTTTGAAGACTGGGTGCTGGTACCTGCATGTTTGCCTGCTCTGGGGTGTGATAAAGGACCACATCTCTACATCCAGAGCCTTGTACTAGTGGGTAATGAAAATTACCACAATGTATAGAACAAGCCTGTTCTGAGGAGTAAGGCACACTGATTCTTGCCAACCAAACTGCAAGAAGGTATGAAAAAACAGTTAAAGTCATATTCAGAAACTAGTGATAAATATGAAACTTTTAGGAATTTGGTTGATTTCAATACCTTGATTTAAGAATCAGCAATAAAAGAGAAAAGGCCAGACCGGCAGGATGTCACAAGTCAGTGCAATTTCACTGAACTAAATGGAGCTGTGGTGCATCACTGAGTCATACAGTTCAAGGCCTTAAAAGCTTGAAGTTGATGGATATTCCCTGCTGATGTCTGATTATTATTGGTACACTTTGGTACATTGCCTCTGAAGTGCAGTGCTCTATCAATTCAGCACATTACATGAGCCTCAGGCTTGCTTCACTTTTGTTCAACTTTCTTTTGGGCACCAGAATTTGCTCTCATTTTATGGTGATGGAAGTTTGGAACAAAGCCACAAAGCACTGGCAGCACTCCTTCGTGTACGTATTTGTGCAAACAAGAGCTATGTTTGTCCCAGTCTGAAAGTCCTTGCTGGTTTGATAAGTTGGATGTTTTTCAGGTTCTTTTGATTTCTTTCTTTTCTTTTTCTTATTGCTCACTCGCTAAAGCAAAAGGGCCAGCCACGCTTAGAGTATATAGAGATGTACATGCCTTGGTCTCGGATTCCCTGCAGGCAAATGATGATAAATGTGAAGGAAAAGAAAGATGGCTTTTAGAGAATGACCTTAGGAAACAAAATCTGCAAAAATAGTTGCTGTGCCTCGTGTTTCGTATGTGAATACCCAGGGAAATTAATTGAAATGCAAATGGGAAATGCATCCATTCCTTTGGGTAGAAGAAATTGAGTATTTTTTGCACACCGACTGGTTCTTTGGGGCCAGTCTTCTGGATGTATCCATGGGTCCCTCCATTGAAATGTGCAGAAACTGTTTTATTGCCTAGTTATTGATTATTTCTTATTACCTCTCAGGTCTCCCCTTGGCTTCAGAAGCAAGTGTCTTCTGAGGTCTGTCTCCATCACACAACAGTTGAGTTGTTTGTTTTATTAACTATTTTCATGACTTACATCTTCTTTTTCTTTCTGTGAAATACATTTACAGTGTATTTGGCCTGATTGCCTTTGGCAGTGATTCTGAGTGGTATGTGACCCAGCAGGGTGGTTGCATCATTGGACATTTATATAAAGAATTGATGTTTGTTTCATTAGTTCTACAACCAACAGTGGGATCATGCAGTAAACCTATTGTTGCCTTTGGGTGTTTCTTCCAGAATGCTTTTATGCATACAATTTCTGACATTCTCCTTGTCAAAAAGGAGAAATGAAAAAGTCAAATAGCTACTGACAAAAGCCCAGAAGAACATTTAGTTTGCAATCTCACTTTTCCTTAGGAGCATACTTGTTCAGTGAAGGTTAGCTATGCACACAGGGAGATAGTTCTGGCTTGCTCTTTAGCAGTGGAGGCAGAAACTCTTTCCTGTGCTCACTTTGATTTCTGGTGTCACCTGAATATTTCTAATTTCTGCAAGTGCTGCTCTTTTCTTACTGAGTCTAAGGGTTATTTGGCAAAAGCACACTTGAACCTTATGGTAATTTAAGCTTTTTCAGAAGGTAAAGAAGCAGGGCATGAAAGTCATGTTGAGGGATCTTGAAAGTAGGAGAGAGAGAAATAGGCAATAAAATGAAAGCATTTTCTGACCTTCCTTTTTTTAGTTACTTTGACTGGATATAGTGGTGTTTGCCATTGCTTATATAGATTGGATGCTCATCATCTCTAAATTTACATCACTTTACATGTGTCTGTAGAAAAGTAAATTTCATCTTCTAAGGAATCAATCTCGACTTGTTCTGGGCTATGAGAAATCAATAGATGTAGTTTATAAATTATGCTGGGAAAGAGCTACTCTGAGTAGGCATCTCTGAGTTAGTAACCTTAACTTCTCTTTAAGGTCAAAGAAGTGTTTTCCTTTCATGTATCCAAAACTGCTTGGATGACTCATTCCCTAAAACTATCGATTTCTCTCCACAGCTTATGAAGAGATCCTAGCTTAGCTTAGCTCAGTTGTAAATGTATGTTGACAGATGCCTTAAGGTCTGGTGAATCCCACTCTTGATACCTCTAAGAATGCAAAGGGGAGCTGAGGATACTTGCAGTTTGTAGGAAGTGCCAGCTCAAGATTTAGAACGAGGGAATAGCTGTTGAAATTAGATACAACTGACAAATCAGCCTAAATTCACCAAATTGCTAGTAACATCACACTCAGCACTAAAAGAACATGATGTTTCCTGCTCTCTGTAGGCTTTTTTAGACATGGGAAAAATTCTGATATAGCTTAAAATTGTCACAGAAGACTGCATATGGCCGATGCCTTATGTAGTTTTGAAGGAAATTCCCATGACCGCATTTGACCTCTTTTTTTTAAAACACAATCACCATCCATAAAGTTGTGCACCTGTGTATTATCATGTATTTTGCACGTGATGAAGCTGCTGAGTTATGTTAAAATTGGCAGGATGCAATTTAATACTCCCACCAAGGCAGGAGAAAAATAAGTTGTCTGTAAAAAAGCCTTCACTTTAACAAAGTTGGTTCAGCTATGGCATAAAACATTCATCAGAATACTGAATAAAATGGTAATTTCAGCTGATACAGAAAGAGTACTAGGGTGTGTATTTTGAAATACACACTCTTGATGCAATTCCCTTGCTTAATACTTTCTTCTGAAAAAAAAAAAAAAGTTGTACATGGTTCATGTTGCTAGCAACTCATCTCATTTATTCACCTGAGTTTCATACAGTTCAGTCTTTAATTCTGCAGAAGGAAAATTTACCATATAGAGAATGGGCTATAAACTACTGTTTGACTACACAGCATATCATACTATACCTTGAATAACAGACTTTTTTTTTTTAACTTATTGGTTCTTTATATTTCAGTGAAAAGAGTAGATGACATGAATAGTTCTCTTGATTTTAGACTAGGGCCAGAATGCCCAGAACCTTATGGGGTTGAGTATCTAAGAACTAATCTGACAAGATTCATACCCCCAGTTAGCATCAGGCACTCTGCACCATCCTGTTGACATGACTGGACACAGATGCCCAGCTTACGGTTAAGAAGTCTTTGGCCAGCCAGAGTTTTAGCTTCCAGGTTGATAATTGTGTATTTTAAAAGCAGCACTGAGCCCCAGAAAGGCTGGATTTTAGTTTCCTTTCAGCTCTAGATTAAGTGTTACTTCACCTGGGATGTGACTCATATCTCAGAAGAAAAGTCTGCTGTTTGAACAAATTGAGCAAATTGAATTCCCAGGCTACAGTGTACTCAAAATACAATAGACACTTCTATTCATGCTTTGAATTTAAGTACGAAGAAGTTACACATAGGAATCGATTGGCCATTTATTTGTTTATTTACTTATTCACAGGGTTGTAATTTTGCTACTGAAGAGTATAGGTACAGACAAGTGATGCTGCACTTCATTGAATTTGACAGACATTTTATTTCTAAATGTTTTACCAAGTTTTCTTGCAGCTGCAGAATTTCTGACTGAACCCTGAGGACACATCTGGTCTCAGCTGCTGCAGCTTGTAGTGTCACTGTCATAAAAGAAAGCATGGGCAAGTACACATTGCCAGTGTCATGATCACATTTTGGGATCTTTAATGACATAGGATCAAGAAGGAGGATCCTAAGTAGAATGGATGACTAGAGGCAAAAGTAGGATCTGAAACTCTTTCAAGGAAAATACAAATGTGATTCCAGCTTTTTGTGCAAGAGTTTTCTCCTGGGAGAAAAAGAGGATCTAATCTCACCCAGAGTTTGACAGCTGCAGTGTAGGTGGCTGCCCTTGGGATAAGCTCCTTCATAAGTGGAGTGAAAGAGGTGGCTAAGGGTCATAATTATTTTCTCTGTCCCACCATCTGTCTTAGGATGAGACTGATCACAGCTGTACTTACAAAAGCCTGCTTGTCTGTTAACTGAGAGAGACCTTGGAGGATAGTTGAGGTGTACGTGTCTACACTGTAGTCCTCTACAGTTAAAGGAGCTGAATGTTACCCCTGCACCTCTTGTCCAAGACCCTTCTCTATCCCTGCAACTAAGGAAGGTAGCAATGTTCATCTGCTGTGAAGTGCTTCGCTAAAATTTTCCCAGTCCTTCTGCTGAATTTTCTCTAGCCAGCAGGTAACAGCAAAAATGCTTTCAAGAGGCCCCAGTTCAAATCAGGTACCTAACTTAAAGCTAGGAATATACTGAAATTACCTGATGAACCTCTGTCTCATTGATTTAGACATGACTTACTCACCTTTAAGCAGCCGGTGGAACAAAGCACTCAGACCCCAAAGCTATCCAACACTCATATGTATAAAATACTGCATCATAGGTAGAGTCATTTCAGATTGTTGCAAGCAGTAACTAGAACGTAGTTTTATCTACTGTTATGAAGAAACTGTTGAAATGAATTGTGCAAAGCCTTTGTTGTAACCACACTGCACTATTGTTTTCCCTGAAGGTGATAATGAGGATGCAATAATGCAAATCCCTTTGAAAATGAAAAATAACACATAGGATCATTGATTCTGTGCCCTTTGGTTGCAAAGGCTATAAAATAAAGATCTAAGTCTTCTTCTTCTTCTTTTCAGTAGCCTGTCTCTTTGCACCCTTAGTTTTATTTTATCCTCAAGTTCATAAATCTCATGCAAGTGGTAAGGATTGTAAGGAGAAGAAAATCATTCTATTAGGTGAGTTTACATCATTCCTCTTTGTCAGCCTTGTGCTCAATTATTTTTATTCTTAATGGTCTTGTTTTCCTGTATATAAATCAAGCTACATATACGTGCAAAATTAAGTATAGGAAAATCAGCTGCCTGCTTTATTGTGTCGTGAGGGTATGCTACAGGGGTAGCTCCTAGAATCTGACGCTCCTAGAATCCAGGGAAAACTACCTAAACAAGAATTACCATTTTGTGCAAGATTTTCTTGATACTATCTGCACCTTTTAATTTACATCTTTAAAAAGACAGTCAGTGTGTACTGGCCTGTATATCAATGGGTACTTTGACCATGCCAGGGGAAGCTGACAGACAATAGGTCAAGTTCCTTAACCTCTGTGTTTGTTTCTCATCCAAATACTTGCCTTTTTAAAGTTTCTCATGTTTCACACCAACAAAACTTCCTATCTGGAGCTACAGCTATTTTGCTATAGCATTTTTCATAAGAAACTTAATGGACAATTCTAGGCAGAACAAAGATCCCTCTTGTTCTTTTTTATAAATGACTTTTCCACTCAATAAGTTGAGTTGGAATGTAAAGTTATGCTTTTTGGGTAAGTGCATCCAATTCCTTAAAAGAGCTGGCAGATTCTCCTACTCCAGTCCATTTTACCAATTGGAATTGTGTTTCAAACTTAGCATGAACTGTTGGTAAGCTTCCCAGTTCCCTCGTTTGAAGAAGCCCAATGGTGTTGCCTGCTCATTTGATTGTAAGCTTTTCCTGACCCATTTCCTTTTCTTGTACATTTAAAAACACTAAAAAGAGTAGGATTCTGATTCTGGTAGAGGCCCTTGGGCATTGCTGTATAAAAATCACAATAAATATTCAACTGCTGCAATCCTTCAGGCCACGAAGGAGCAGATCAAATATTTGAACTGAGGTAAGAAATGTTAAATGACACATTGATTTGGAAACTATTTGATAGTCTAGAAACAGGACTGCATTTTAACTGGTATAAGTAATAATTTTTTGAGGTCAGTGAGTCCCATCCTGATTTCATTATTACTAACTATTTGGAATGGTTTGGAATGAATGAGACAGCTAAAGATTATTCTGCTATAGATGATGCCTCTTCTACATGATTTGAAAAAAGTCAAGGCTTAGAAGGAAGGAATGGCAGAGACCATAAAATAGCATGGGCATGAGAAATCAAAGCATGCATCTCAGAGGGAAAAGAGGTTGAAGCTGGAGGGCTCAAGATTTGTGCTCGAGTTTGGGATAACCTACTTAGAGGAAGACAAAATGGTGACTGTTGAGCTGTGTGCAAATCAATGGGGTATTTTCTATACAGAGATCTTGACAGCAGCACTCTATGAGTCAAAGAATATTCGTTTACTGATGATTTTTAAGAAATTAATGCTTTTTTTTTGCATTGTTAGTGCCTAACTATTATCACTGCATGCAGTTCTCCTGGGAAGCTCACTCAGCTTTGTCACTCCCTGGCTTTGACTTGCTTTCTTGGTTTATTTTAATTGTTCAATTTTCCTTTTGCTGGGGTGAACTTCGTGCTTGTGCTTCCTAATCTAGAATAGTGATCTTTTATTTATGCACAGAAAGCTGTGACACTGGCCACATAGCTGCAGGCTTCTATGCTACATCCTGGCACTTTGGTTTTGGTCTCGTCTTTACAATTATCTACACACCCCTGTCCTCTCAAATGATCATTTGACAGTAACAGGGAGCACCAGTTGTGACAGCAGTTTCTGCATCTTGACCACTTATTTACTTAGTATTGGATTGACCCTACCAGTTTATTTAGGGCAGAGCTTCATGTAGGCATGCAGCAATAAAAGAATACACTGAGTTTTATTGCTTTGAGGCTGTGACACTGGATAAAAGAATCTGTAAGGCCCTATGGTCATCCATACCATTCTCCTTTGACTGAGAGATGCTGATACAGTCAGCACCAGAGAGGCTGACTTACACTGTTCTCTCTCCACACTTCCTTGCTGTGCTGATTATTTCCCGGGGTAGCAAAGTTCTGTGGAAAAAACACGGGACCAAGATCCAAGAGACACAAAGTAACTCTTGCCTTGGCCACAGATGGTCCCTCTGATCTTGAACTTGTGGGTGTCTCTGTGACTGTCTATAAGAACTCTGCCCTGTCTCACAATAGTGTTGTCAGAGGGTTGACTTGTCTGTAGCAATTAGAACCTGCTGAAACTGGCCTTGGCTGAGGTGCAGAAAACAACAAATGAGAAGCAAGGCAGAAACTGCTGTAAGGGATAATCTGAGCGCACAGGCCCAAGGCAACCAGGCTACATCGCTTGGTTTAGTAAAGAAAAATTGACTAATCCTTAAGAAGTGCTGAGATATGTAAAATCCATAGACAATCCCAAATATAAATACACTGAATAACAGAATATCTGCTTGCACTCCTATGAAAATCCCTGCCAGCTGTGGGTTTTTTTCCTTTTTTCTGAAACTGAACCTAGTGTTTGCAGCAGGTTGTTTTATTTTTTAATCTGCAGAATTATGTAGTGCAATATTCAGAGCTGAGAAAAAACGTTAAATTCAAATAAACCTCAGGATTGAATTTTTGGCTATAAAACAGATTGAGCTGAAATTTAATTGCAGCCTTGGAAGCTAATCTGGTGGCCATTTGCAGTGTGGGGGCACATTAGGGAGTTTTTTCATTCATAGCTTTCTTTTCTAATATATATTCAAATGTAAGAGCAACTTCTTATTTTAGAAATGCATCCAGAGATAAATCCTATTTCACCAGTGCAGTAACAGAGCCGGGTCGCAGGAGTGAGGAGTTACCCTTGCAGTTCTCCATTTGCTGCTTTTGAAGGTGTCACCTTCACACAAAGCATCAACCTGTTCCCCACTGCAGAGGCCAGAATGGCCTTTGGTACCTGCAAAACACACCACACTGCTGCTGATCCCCCATTTCTGCACTAATCAAAGTTCTGTGCATTGATTCCTTTAATTGCACAGGTGAAGTTTAAATTAAAATGGATGTCTCATTCGTTCCAATTGCACTGAATTAGCCTAAACAGGATTTCCTTGATTTTTGAAAGTGCTCAAAGTCTTTTAGACTCTTAAGTGAGAGAGCTATTTTTCCACAGGCACTCTTCAACTAGAAAGAACGGTGATGGCATGAGGGTTGTCTGCATTTTTCTGAACATCCAGCCAGAGACATACAGAAAAAATGTCATCTGCCTGGCTAATGAGGAAAGCAAACCCCCTCAGATATTTAGCTGATACTTTTGATAGTGTTTCTGGGAGGTGATGTACATAGAGTGGCACACTGACCACTTGCATCACTGACTTAGGGGCTTTGCAAATGTGCTCAAGTTTTTGTAGTGTAAACAGACTTTGTAGGTGGACGCCTGGCTGCAAAGAACTTTGCAAAAGTGCTCCGAAGGCAAGAATTTCTTCATGCTGGCCTACCACAAGTCAGTGCTTTTACACTAAGTAAGGGCTTGAGTCTGTAACTGTTGTATGTTTTCAGCCTTCATAACTCAAGGAACCAAAGGTGGAATAAAAGGCCTTTAAGAAAGAGGCCCTTGGTCACCTGGCCACTGCAGGGGGGAAGCAAAGGCAAGCAGGGGCCGTGACCATGTGGATGTTGAAGCAATGCCATGGACTCCCTGAGTTCATTATGCTCTACTGTGCTGAGAAGCAAATGGGCCCCTGTTCAACCTTTCTCACCCATCTTCCCCCTTTGTTTCCCTCTTTTTCCCACCCTCTTTTTCCTTATTCTTGCAAGTCTTCTTCATCTGCTAAGAATCTGCTTGCCTCATCATGACATCTCTTGGCAACTCTGTGTGAACAGCACAGTTACCAGAGCACAGACACAAAATTTGGCCTTACAAAGTGCTCCCTGAGCTTGTACTCCATGCCCAGGAACTCTTGTAATGCCATCACAGCTTGCCACCCCAGAGAGCAGAATTAGGCAGGGAATGTAAAGATAGTACCTCTACTCTCATCAGCTGTGTTTGCAGAGAGTTAGAACATGTCCACTTTTTTATCTCTTGCTCATGTATGATAATTCCATCTGCCCCATGATTTATTTCTCTATATTGAAGAAAATTCATTGTTTGTGAATTCCAGTTTGCAGTGGCCAAAGAGCTGAATCTAAAGAACTTTCATAAAGAAATCAATGTTTGCATCAAAGGCCAAGGGAAATGATCAGACAAATCATCTATCTTAGTCCATCATGTCCATTTTGCCTGAGATCAGATGATCACACATACTTACTTTTGGCTTCAAATTGGGCTAAGATCGTAATTTCTACCAACTTATTCTAGGTAGAGAGTAATTAATTTCTTTGCTGTTACACAAAATAAACTATAAGTTCTTTGTGAAAGACTTACTAAAGGCAGACATAAGTCCTAAGCCTTCTGGTCAATTCTGATCAGAGGAAATAAGAGCAACACAGGTTAAAAAACGAAAACAAATAAACAAAAAAGGAAACAATCAAAGAGCCTCTCTTTAGAGTTACAGATGCTATTTTGATAAGATTGCATTTACTTAGATATGTGAATGTTTCTCTTTTGCAACCACCTATATATTTATTTTACCTTTTTTATAAAAAAAAAAAAAAGTTGGTCTCCAAGTAACTCCACCTGAAACATTGGAAACATCGTTGTCCCATAGTGAGAAAGGGCCTAACCTCCATTGGAACTGGTGTCTCACAGCCCATGAGCACCTCTCACCTGGAACAGATAAGCCTACTGCACTTAATCCCTTTTTCTCTGTCCTGTTGATGATGACATGACAATTCCATGCATTGTTTTTTCAGTGAAAAGAGGTCGGTTTTAATTGTCATCTTGAATGTAGTTGCAAATTCCAGCTGAACATTTGAATACCTGTTTTAGAACCTTTCTTGTGAGTGAAGAAAATTTCACAGCCCCAATTTCTACTGTTTTGACACTATCTTTTATTGAAAGTGTCAGTCTCTGACTTATAGTGCAGTTATTGCAGTGCCACTGACACCTGTACATGGGTGCTATTAACACTTCCATTTCATATTGTCTAGATAAGAGCTGGCTCTTGGAAATCCTTCCGTTGAGTTATTTGCCTCAGGATGTGCCTGCAATGCCAAGATAAACAAACCATGGGATTTCAGCCTTTTTAAAGCTGAAATTAAAATCTTCGTTGTCTTAAATGTGACACATTCAGCGCATGCTAATTTTCGGTTAAAACTGCATTTGTTATAGGTGTTACTTAATGTGTGGTGTTAATTGAGAGACACAGAGGACTAGAATAGTTCAAATTAAATTTCTGCAGGAAACTCCTTTATAAAATACAGGAATCAGTTCAGATTTTTGCAGTAGGAATAGAATTCGGCACTTTCAGGGTGACTAGCTCTATGAATTTGTATGTATTATTGCTGCTCAATACAAGCAGCTGTCCTGGAGAGGGGGGGAGGAAACACCCTTGCTGTGGAACTTCCAAAGGCCAGAATTTCTCGGTGTGTCTAAGACACTAGTAAAACTATAGCCATAAACATTCTCTCAAAAGCTAATTAAAAAAGAAAAAAAAACCACAAATGTTTTCATTTCACTAAGCATTGCTTTAAATTGTTGCTTTAATCTGAAATAAACTGTGCTGCCATTTGTGCTACCATGGGGTCATGTTCCATCTCACAACCCTCACTAACCACCTGTGCCTGCTGCTGCCTCTTTTGTGGTGACATGAACATTGACATGATTTATGATGAGTCAGATGGGAGAACAGATGGAACTACAAAGTGCCTCACCTGAAAATACGATCTGCTGGGTCACTTGCACATGCTTGCCCAACACTGGTGTTAGTACAAGGGAGGCACCGAGAGCAAGGAGACAGATGAAGAAACTGACAGGCCTTGGCCTTGGTTCTGTGCTACAGAAAATAAATAAAATGTACTTCTATCACAAATATTCTCAGAAGAGGTTCAGCTGGTCCTGCTGCAGAGAGCAGTTCGAGTACAGGCTTGGTTTCTCTAGTCAGAAAAGCAGGTGAGGAAGAGTCAAGGATCCTCAAGTCCAGATTCTCATGCCGGTTCATGACTCAGATACACAGAGATATACCAAGCTCAGCATCAAGCTCAGACCTTCTCATGGTTCTCATCATGATTCCCACTCAGCTTAGTTCAGTCTGAATCAGAAGCAACTCTTTCATAGTCAGCAGTTATGCTGTCATAATACCAGCATGGCAGGACAAGTAAGCCTTATGTCAATAATTACCCAGTTTCTTCACTTTGAGCATTCCCAACTATTTCAGCAATGCTTTCCACATCTTCCCCTTGTGTTGTTATCTTGTCTGGCAGACTAGGGTTGCTTGATTTTCCCCTGATGCCAACCATTGGCTTCAACATGGCTTTTGTGGCTTTGTTTGAGGAGCAGAGGGCTGCCAGGGCTGCACGGTGGGTTGGCATCCTCCCTCGTGTGCAGTCTGGGAGAGTGGATAGATGATGCCTTAACCACAATGCAGACAAGGAATCCTGGTGCTCTCTCCCCTGCTCTGATGGGCCCTCCAATGAAAGTCTTTTAATGTTCTCTCATCTGAGTTGTCCTTTTGAACTCCAATTTCACTAGTTTGGAAATGGTTTCTGCATTAATTACTAGGTATCTGCTCTTGAAATTTTCAAAACAAACAATTGACAACACACACAGACAGACACAAATAGATCTGTGCTTTTTCATTGCTATTAATATTAAAAAAAACCCATTCTTATGGTTTATGAACCTGCATAAGGTACCATAAAAAGAGGATAAATTAGTAGTCCTGGTATAAATATCTTTTGCAGTAACGTACATTCCTTCATGCTGAGAGCTGCTGAAATAACAAGTTTTGATAAGCTTGCATCCACAGTTTTTTTTATACATGTTCTTCCTCTTTCCACAGTGCTAGTTGTGAGGCTTATTTAACAAAATGTAGCATGTACACATTATTCTGCACTCCTTGCAGTCTCCTGGCAGAAGAGTCAATGTTCATCTCAGGAAATTCAGAGGTGCATAATCAGAGTTCCTAAAGGGTTTGAGTCAACTTTTTTTGAGTTCATTGAACAAATATTTTATTTACCTGGAGGAACCATTAGAGGCAACATAGCAGATGGCTAGATATTAGTGCTTTGCCTATAAATATTTTAGAGACAAAATACAATGCATAGCTTTTTCTTTTCCTTTTTTGGGCAGCTTAAGCTACATGAGATGATTGTACCCACCGTGGCTTCCCATTGCTGCCAGATGACTGAAAAAGAAAACTTGAAGCTAAATTTGGGTGTGCTCTCTCTTTTGGAATATATTTAATATGCAGTTCCCTTTTCTTACTCAATTCAAGCATAGCTTCTAAAGCATATCTGTGAATCACCCTTAAAAGCATCAACCGCAGCCATTTCAAAGCGTTGCTGCTTAACAAATTCAAAGCAGATTGACCTGTTTGCCTATGCTAAAGCAGTTTAACTGACTTAATTTTAGGTGATGTTTCCAGACAGTAGCTTTCTTACTTCTAGAGCCTGGTGGATGTGATTTTGATGCCCTCAAGTCAGTAATAATTCACCCTACATATACTAACATAACATTAAGCATGAAGAAGTGTGTCACCATCAAGCCTTACGTAAACTTGTTTCAGGCTCACTCAGTACACTTAATTTTGTTCTCTCCCCATTCTCATTTCTCTATTCTCCTTTGATTTTCTGATAGTTTTGTCTGTTGTTACAACAACACATTCTGTCCTCTAGAATAACTCTGTCACTGCTCCTTGCCTTTGCAAATCATTCTGTATGGGATCTTACAGTAGTGAAGCCTGTTGTCAGTCAGGTGTAAAATTTAGGTACTATTAGAGAAGCAACATGTTGGTTTTACATCTCCTTGAGGTTCCTCAGTGCTGGCTGATCTTCCAGAGTCCAGAGCCTATAGATGTGAGGCTGGCAGAGAGTTGTGGGAGGTTGCTCATACAGATGTGCTATGATAGAAATAGAAATTGCCAAGAAACTGTTTTCGATACTGAAAACAACAGAACTTTAAAAAAAAAAAAAAGAAAAAAAGCAGCACAGAGCTGGTCTGCTGCCTAGACCCATAGGAAACTTCACTGGGTAGAACATCATGGTTCTGCAGCTTTCTGGGCCCAGCCCTGCCCTCTGCACAGCCCCTGCTGAATCCCAGCGCTGCAGCCTTAGACAGGGAGGGAGCAGGGTGAGGCACTGGAGACCCGTGTTCAGTTCTCAGCTGTGTCAGGGATTTACTGTCACCTTGAATATGTCCTTATCTTCTGTTACTATTTCCATCTGTAAATAGGGAGAACATGTTCCAGCTCCTCATAGAATAATTGTGAACGTAAATCCAAGAAAACATTCAAATACTCTCATAATAAATAATAATGCAGGTAATACTATTTATGAATGGGATGGAACTGAAGTTCCTATTTTTACACAGGACAAAGCTTATTCTAGTTTGCTTTTATAGTACTCTTTACTTTCCTAGAGGTGTTTCTGGTTTCCTAATTAAATAGTTTCATAGAGAGAACTCTTCTCCTTTGCTAGTGCATTATGATCCAACAGTAAAGCGCTCCTAACACGTGTGAGGCTCCTGGGTATCATCTATTGGTCATGGACCTCTTGTGCTTCAACTTCAGGCAAGATATGCATGTAGCCATTTAAAAGAAGACCATAATATGTAAATAAAAAGTTGCATTGTGGGGTCATTGAAGATTCAAAACATTACCTCTGTCCTGTGCTTGATCCTGTTCCCACCAGAGGTGATAGATTTGCTGCTAATTTCACAGGGAATGGGTCTAGGGTGGACTAGCTGTGATAATTAAAGAGAAACATTGCCAGCTAAGTAATAACTTCCAGAGCACTGAGGAAGGCAAGCATGTTTTGTATGTTTCTGTCTGAAAATGCAAGGCTCTGACTAGTCCACACAGCCAGGGGGAGATTGCAGAATTAACATCTCTCATGCTGGGGTTTGCTAAGCCATTCTGCAAGAAGGCTTTGTTCCCCTAAAAGTGCTTTTGTCTTCCTCTATACTCCTGTCTTTCCTTCACCAGTGCAAGGCAGGTTGGCACCTGAGCTGCCACATTGCATCCAGCGAAAGGAACTGTGCCCATGGAGGTAGCCAGAGATGGCAGAGCTAAACCTGGTTTGCTATATTTATCACTTAACCAGAGTGAGCCTCAGTTTGCGTGAGGAAAGATGGATCTGCTCAGGACAGATTTAGGAGTATGCACAGAAGCATTCATTATCTCATGTTACTATGTCTTCATTGTTTCAACAGTGGCCTGTTTCAACTGGCTGTAAGAGAGCACTTCATGAGGCATTAGGCATAATTAAAATTAACTTTTGGCTGCCAGAATAAATAACCAGACTAAATGCATTTTATGCATTTTCCTTTACTTTTTTTTTTTCTTTTTGAGTTGTCTTTGTTCCTTTACTGAGTGGTACAGAGGTCCTTCAGAACTTTTTTCCCAAGCCTTCTCAAGTTAGAGTAATCTGACACAGAGAGCGGGTGTTCACCTGCAGTATCTGGGCTTGGTTCCATCCACAGTAAGAGCAGATGCAAAATGAGGTGGGAGTTCCTGTTTGGGGAAAAGTGAAAAGCACAGTGCAAAACCAAAAGCCAGTTTACAGCTTTTCTGTAAGTCAGCATGGACTGTCATTGTTTTGACAGGTGGGAGGCAGCACAGCTCATTGTACTGAGGGAGATATTCTGAGTAGTCAGAATATCCCTTTGTAATGTGTGTGAGAAAAGGAAAGTAGGCCAGAGGAAGTCTCCTAATGCAGTCATTCTTGCTCAACAAAATTTAGAAGATAGTATCTACCAAAATACCAACCTTTCAAAGCAACAATAATTAAGAGATTACATGAGTATCACTACTTCATTTACCAAATCTGCAAAAAACTGGAAACTCAATCCGCATACCTGCTCATTATTATGCTGAAAGTAATTACATTATCAACCAACCAGTCAAAAAGGCAAAACCCCATGGTGAATGCTACCATTTCACAGATCCATTTAATGCATGAATGACCTTTTCATTTCATCAGTGTCGGACTTGCAAAATGAAGTCAAAGCAGAAAAAAACATGAAAAAAAGGATGGAGATATTTGCTTTGTTCTGAGGCGCCATGCAAAGACACACTTGTGACCAAGTTAGCACTGAGAAATGGACGTGACCAAATACAGCCGTGCATGGATCTCTGTGCCCTGAAAGCATCACAGCCCTGTGATTGTTACTCTACCAGACTGCACAGACCTACCCCTCAAGCAGGGCTTATTTTGGGTACTGCCCTGCACCGTCTAGCTGGCACAGCTCCTGTGCTGGCACTCAGGCAGCCTCCCCAGCTTTACACCAAATCCATGGTGATTTGTAAATGTACCCTAGTTCTGAACCAGTGTGACATTTTTTATGCAAAGAGAAGAGAGGAGAAAGACCTATTATGTCTGATATTTGAAAGCTGTGTACCTCACCTCTCTTTCCTTTTCTATCAGACTCTTGGTGTAAGACTCCAGTAGAAAATGCACTGAGGAAAACGAAAAGATTTCTACAACCTCAATGAGCTTTCAATCATGCCAAAAGAGCAAGGTTATGTGGTTGTCTGTCTGTTCCCGTTCTCCAATGTCCACAGTGGCAGGCTGTCAAATCCAGTAATCCACATTAAATAAGCTTCTAGCAAAAAATGGAAAAAGCAACAGTAACAAATGATAAAACCGAGGGGAAAAAGAAAAAAAACCCAAACCAGTTGATTTATTCTTAAGTTTCTCAATTACCCAAGTAGTTAACAATCAAGTGGCTACAACTGACAATATCACAACTCACCTAAGGCTTTGTGTGTCTGTCCTAATTCCCCTCTGGTGCCCCACTAGCGGCATCAACCAGCCCAGAGAACCTCTTTTCCAGGCCTGGAAGAGGGTGTGTGTCTTCTAGTGGCCGGATCATTGTGTGCACTGTGGCCACCTGAGTGGCTGTGGGTAGCAGAGCTGCTCCAACTGACAGAGCAGACTGAGCAATAAAATCTCTGCTGTAATGTTCCCTCTTGGGCTGACTACCCCAGAGGTTTACTGCTCAAGCTTGTTGTTGCCCCTGCAAAGAGAGTCTGCCCAGAACAGACACACAACTGAGCAAAGCTGACGTTGCCCTGGCTCTCCTGGGGTGCCAAGCCTTGCTGCCAGAGTAGTCCAAATAACTCATTGGTGCAGAAGAAAATCAGGTCTGAATCACTTACAACTTACACCCAAAGAAGCCAGAGGGTATTAGCAATGTTTCTTCTGTGGCCTGTTCATTTCTGAGCAGAGTGCTCAATGAATTCACGAGTTTTAATGCAGCGTCAGAAGAAACATAAAGGTAATGTTATACTACTCCAAGTGCCAGGTGCAGAGTCATAGCAGAAAAACAAACCTCACCAAACTGTTAGATGACTCATGATAGGTGAGTCAGAAACTCTTTCTTTCCTGCTATACTGTTACCAATTTAGCAGGCTGCAAAATGAGAAAATGGAGCTGTGGATGACAAAGAAGAGGTAATTTGTGAAAAATGCCCACAGTTTGTGGGGTAGATGAAAGACAAGATATAGCAATTAAAAAATACCAGGAGACACACTATGTGGGTACAGGGTGTGTCCTGGTTCTTCAAGCATTTGAGCAATTAAATCCAAGTTATCATTCCAGTTGTTTTCAGTGAGCAGAAGCAGGTGCCTTCTCCAAAGACCACTGGTAGGTACATTAGATACTAGCAGTGTCTGGTACCAAATTAAAAGCCAATATGGATTCTCTTGTGATCCTTGGTTTGCATCCTTTGTGAATTTCAGGGGCGGAAAGTGTTTCCTGCTAGAAAACTGTAGAAAACAGTGCTATCAGTGGATGTCATAGCACTGAACAAAAGTAGAAGTTCTGAGGTTATTAGGAGGCCTGGGTTCAAGAATAGTCACCTTTCCTTCTCTCATGTGGGCCAGATTAACCAGTGAAATGTGTTTCAGGTGTACATGATCCAAGAAAGGCTTCATCACCTACCACATAACACCAAAGATAAAGAGTTAAATACAGCTTTGGGCCATATGAGAACCATGAAAAGTAAGTGAATTTGCATTTTGATTACACTAGAAATAGTTTGGTGAACTAAAACAAATTACTTCTCTGAGATTTGTGATTCCTCCTGTGAATTAAAATATTCTACATTTCCACTCCAAATGATGGTCAGCAGAACAATGCTATATAATAAGCCCACAAAATAAGTCTTGATTGTTTCCTGTCATTCTGCTGTTTCAAATGGAATACTTTAAAATGGGAATTGGGAGATGTGAGATGGAATAGGAACTTAGATTCTAATGGCACAAAAGTAACAGAAATGGTTCAATAGCAACTTAACAAAGATCCTTGCTTGCAGGAGGCATCTCCCTGGGGTTCTTGACAGTATGGCATCTACATTCTCCTACATTTCGGGAATTTAGAACAAGCTCAGAGGGAAAACAATTCAGAGAAAAACCACAAAACTTATTATGGGAAATGAAAAGCAGATCATAGCAGAAAACTCTCATTGCTGTATCTATTTCCTTTTTAAAAGAAGGGACTGAGGAGTAACACAGTTACTGTCAGTAAGTACCAGCACTGAGCACACAGCATGAATGAACTTTTCAGTATAGTGGACAAAAGTATAACAAGATACATTAGCTGAAAGGTAGACAGTTCAAACTAGGAATAAGGCACACATTTTTAACAGTGAAAGTAATTGAAACAATGTACCAAGGACTTCAGTGAATTTTCCTTTAGTGAGAATATGTATAGAATGACTGGAAATTTTTCTAGAAGACACATAATTGAAACAAAAATTAATTCATGAAAGTTCAATGACGTGTCATATACAGGAGGTCAGAGTAGATTATCAAAAATGTGCCTTTGGAGCTTTAAAGTCTAGGACTTTATGAAACATTGAAAAAGTATTAGCTAATTTTCTTCTAGTAGAATGTCCTTAACAAAGATCAATTTCTCTACCTATCAATGGATTTTCCATACTTCTCAGCACTGTCTGAAGTCTTTCCCAAATAAATTAGCTTGGCGTAGTGAGATCAATAGTGATTTCATAGTGCCTTCCCTTCTTCACCCTACCTCAGTTATTGAAAGAACTATCTAGTCTAAACATATACAATCTTTTATTCCATTTGAGAAACAACTCACCCAATTATATCTTATTACAGCATCTTAAAATGAAAATTCAACATAGTAAAACTGCCAACTAAGAAATCCCAAAACCTTCAAACTTCTTAAAAAAATTAGCTCTGAACATTTTTCTATTAAGAATTAAGTAATTTTTTTTTAAATAATTTTGTTTAGTTTCTAATTTCAGATTTTTTTGGAGTTATGTCAAGTGCAAAAGTTTTGGTCAGGCTGTGTGGAAAATAATCTTTACATGCTTTAATTGCTCTGCTGATTTTCTTTCATCTTTCAAAACTTGTCATGTGCTAATACCAAGTCTGGAAAATGTCAGTCCCAGAAGACATGCTTGTCAAATTAATAGCAACTGAAAAAAACACCAAAAAAAGGAGTGGTCATGTTAAGAGCTGAACTCAGTGATAATTATAATGGAATTTTAGTGCGTATTATCAGTTTGCCTGACCTAAGATGCAGACATTAAGAGAGCTGCCAGCAGAAGTTGCCTGGAGATGTGCTGAAGCAGCCTGTCTTTTGATGCCTAGACTGTCTTTTCTCCCTGGGTGACTTCATTCACGTCTCCTCATGCCAATTTACTCCAGCTCTTTCCCCTCCCTGCTCAGCAGCTGGATGTCGCAACCTATTTACGGTGAGGAGATTCCCTTACTGGGTGAACTTTCTGTTACCTGGCAGGGGAAATTCCTTGGGAATTAATGCGGTCTCAGTATCTGTGAAACAGCTAAGGGATTAGAGATGTCTTTTCAAGACACTGGAGGTTTCTGGTAAAGACCACAGCAGTATTCTGCCAGAACTGCAGAACAGTACTGATCCCAAACAACTGTGGGAGATTTTGCAAGTAGAAACTGACCATCCATGTTAGCTATTGGTTAAAGTTGCTCCAGTCTCAGTGAAAAGTGATGTACACAATGGCTGCTAATGCCACAGGCTTTATGCAACTCTATTCTCACTGCTGCAGGGAGTTTATACATTACCCAGCATGACAAGGCATAAAGAATTCGGACTGGGAATATCCAAGTACAGTGAGATCAGCATGGTGCAAGAAAAAAACATGTTTTTTCCTGCTTCTAACTGCCTCTCTCTGTTTTCATCTGTACTCTTGAGGTTTTGTGTCCATTAAAAGACCCTCAGGGGAAAGCTGAGGTAGAAATGTATGGAGCTAGGCACACTCTTGTCCCACTGTCACTAGAAAGAAGCTACTTGGTGACTTTCCAATAGCTCCTCAGCAGAGCAGTGCCCATAGCTGCCTTGCTCTAAAACACTCTCATCCTTGGAGATACATCCACTTCCAGGACACCTGCTTCTGCTTCCTATTACATTCAACTAGGGTGAACCTGGATTACTGTGTGAAGTGCATTTCAATGAAAAAAACATTAAATAAAATAAAATGGTCTGTCACGTATTAAATACTTCAGGTATTAGTGAAGTATTGTGGTTTATAAGAATTCTTATAAGAATGGTTTCTTTCCACAGTGAATGCAAGCCAAAATGGCTGTGAATCTCATTTCAGCATCTAGCAAAAAAAAGCTGTCAGACTGGTTATAGTAAAGATGATAANGGGGTTCTTGACAGTATGGCATCTACATTCTCCTACATTTCGGGAATTTAGAACAAGCTCAGAGGGAAAACAATTCAGAGAAAAACCACAAAACTTATTATGGGAAATGAAAAGCAGATCATAGCAGAAAACTCTCATTGCTGTATCTATTTCCTTTTTAAAAGAAGGGACTGAGGAGTAACACAGTTACTGTCAGTAAGTACCAGCCCTGAGCACACAGCATGAATGAACTTTTCAGTATAGTGGACAAAAGTATAACAAGATACATTAGCTGAAAGGTAGACAGTTCAAACTAGGAATAAGGCACACATTTTTAACAGTGAAAGTAATTGAAACAATGTGCCAAGGACTTCAGTGAATTTTCCTTCAGTGAGAATATGTATAGAATGACTGGAAATTTTTCTAGAAGACACATAATTGAAACAAAAATTAATTCATAAAAGTTCAATGACGTGTCATATACAGGAGGTCAGAGTAGATTATCAAAAATGTGCCTTTGGAGCTTTAAAGTCTAGGACTTTATGAAACATTGAAAAAGTATTAGCTAATTTTCTTCTAGTAGAATGTCCTTAACAAAGATCAATTTCTCTACCTATCAATGGATTTTCCATACTTCTCAGCACTGTCTGAAGTCTTTCCCAAATAAATTAGCTTGGCGTAGTGAGATCAATAGTGATTTCATAGTGCCTTCCCTTCTTCACCCTACCTCAGTTATTGAAAGAACTATCTAGTCTAAACATATACAATCTTTTATTCCATTTGAGAAACAACTCACCCAATTATATCTTATTACAGCATCTTAAAATGAAAATTCAACATAGTAAAACTGCCAACTAAGAAATGCCAAAACCTTCAAACTTCTTAAAAAAATTAGCTCGGAACATTTTTCTATTAAGAATTAAGTATTTTTTTAAAATAATTTTGTTTAGTTTCTAATTTCAGATTTTTTTGGAGTTATGTCAAGTGCAAAAGTTTTGGTCAGGCTGTGTGGAAAATAATCTTTACATGCTTTAATTGCTCTGCTGATTTTCTTTCATCTTTCAAAACTTGTCATGTGCTAATACCAAGTCTGGAAAATGTCAGTCCCAGAAGACATGCTTGTCAAATTAATAGCAACCGAAAAAAAACACCAAAAAAAGAAGAGGAGTGGTCATGTTAAGAACTGAACTCAGTGATAATTATAATGGAATTTTAGTGCATATTATCAGTTTGCCTGACCTAAGATGCAGACATTAAGAGAGCTGCCAGCAGAAGTTGCCTGGAGATGTGCTGAAGCAGCCTGTCTTTTGATGCCTAGACTGTCTTTTCTCCCTGGGTGACTTCATTCACGTCTCCTCATGCCAATTTACTCCAGCTCTTTCCCCTCCCTCCTCAGCAGCTGGATGTCGCAACCTATTTACAGTGAGGAGATTCCCTTACTGGGTGAACTTTCTGTTACCTGGCAGGGGAAATTCCTTGGGAATTAATGCGGTCTCAGTATCTGTGAAACAGCTAAGGGATTAGAGATGTCTTTTCAAGACACTGGAGGTTTCTGGTAAAGACCACAGCAGTATTCTGCCAGAACTGCAGAACAGTACTGATCCCAAAAAACTGTGGGAGATTTTGCAAGTAGAAACTGACCATCCATGTTAGCTATTGGTTAATATTGCTCCAGTCTCAGTGAAAAGTGATGTACACAATGGCTGCTAATGCCACAGGCTTTATGCAACTCTATTCTCACTGCTGCAGGGAGTTTATACATTACCCAGCATGACAAGGCATAAAGAATTCGGACTGGGAATATCCAAGTACAGTGAGATCAGCATGGTGCAAGAAAAAAACATGTTTTTTCCTGCTTCTAACTGCCTCTCTCTGTTTTCATCTGTACTCTTGAGGTTTTGTGTCCATTAAAAGACCCTCAGGGGAAAGCTGAGGTAGAAATGTATGGAGCTAGGCACACTCTTGTCCCACTGTCACTAGAAAGGAGCTACTTGGTGACTTTCCAATAGCTCTTCAGCAGAGCAGTGCCCACAGCTGCCTTGCTCTAAAACACTCTTATCCTTGGAGATACATCCACTTCCAGGACACCTGGTTCTGCTTCCTATTACATTCAACTAGGGTGAACCTGGATTACTGTGTGAAGTGCATTTCAATGAAAAAAACATTAAATAAAATAAAATGGCCTGTCACGTATTAAATAGTGAAGTATTGTGGTTTATAAGAATTCTTATAAGAATGGTTTCTTTCCACAGTGAATGCAAGCCAAAATGGCTGTGAATCTCATTTCAGCATCTAGCAAAAAAAGCTGTCAGACTGGTTATAGTAAAGATGATAATATTATGTTGTTTAATCTTATCTGGATATGTCCCCTTCAGTGGTTTCCTGCTGGTAAACCACAGAGAAGAGAGGCAGTAGTAAGTAAACTAGAGGAAGTGAGATGAAATATAGTATGCTCTTTTGGTTAATAGGGAATTCATGTGAAGCATATTGCTAATTAAAACCAAAGGTATTTTTCTGCCATCTGGGCTTTCAAAACTAGTTTCAGAGGATACAGAGGATGTTTTGTTTCACTGAATTGCTCGTATCTTAGGGAAGCGACTGGGATGAAATATTAGTATTGTGGTAAACTCTGGTTGCACTTTAACAGCAACATGTAAAATAAGCACTTTATAGAGTGTGAATACATGATTTCACCCACAGAATGTCCAAATGAAAGGGCAGCTTGGGGTTATAAGAACAAAATCCACTCAGCCAGCTCTGAAGTACAAGAAACTGCCAAATCACAGTGGTTACTGGAATAGGAGCTCTTGTGTTCACCAGGCTGTACAAGTGTGGCTCCAGGGCTGCTGGATCTATGGAAACATGGAGTCTGGGGATTTGCCTGAAGTGCTGACCTTCGGACCAGCCTGCAGATGGCATGGTGATTCACCGGGAGCATGTGAAGCCAGGGGCTGCCTTGCTGCTACTGCTCACAGCTTTTCTCTGGTTGACCAGAGGGAGTTGAAGTTGCTCCAAAGACCTAGCCAGAATTCCCAAATAGAGCACCTCACCTCATTAACTGCATCAGGAAATACTAAGCAACCTCAGCAAAAAGATTTGTGAGTAAGATGACATCTTTATGCATCAGTGAAATCTTGTGCTCAGCACGCGCTTACTTCATCTGGATTCTAGGCTTGTGCCCAAGGCTGAGGAAACAAACCTAAACTTTCTTCAGCTTGCCTATTCCTGAGTGCCTTGTGTCAGCAAAACGAGCCTCATCATGTGGCTACCGGATGTCTTTTCCACCTCCCACACCACTTCCAAGGATCCCAGTCAGATCCACTTCCCTAAGAACCAACAAAAAGTCCACTTTTGTTGTTAGAGTTGTGTTTGTGTCACTGGAAACAAACAGTAAGTAGGCGATGTTGGAACATTCTTTGTGTGTTAAGAGTGTCAGAAGACCAGCTTCACATGTGGCTGAGCTGGGTACTTTGAAGTTAAATGTGAACAGGAGAAGTGAAGAAAAGGTACTGCAGGAAAAAGTTGGCACCCATGTTAATCAGAGCTGCCCAACCTGTAGCCTGTGGGATGTCTCCTGTCTGATTTCTGCTTGTATGTTATTTGTGTAGCTGAGCTGTTATAATACCTTCTGGGGCCGTATTGTCAAAGGCTGAACTGTCCTGCTGTGATTTATCCCAAATCCATGGGAAGTGAATGTCCTTCACCAGGCAATTCGAATAAATATATGCATCCTGCAAGAATTAGAACCTGAATGGAAAGTCAGTGTCCTCTCTTTTTCCACACATTTCAATTGTATGTTTGTCAGTTTTTAGTTTGGGCAAGACATTCCTCTTGCCCCATTTGCTCTTGTGCTCTTGAGGCTTGAACATTCCTGTATTGTTGCGAGAAGATTCTGTTTACCTCTTTTCACCTGTGTTCTGGTTTCTGGCCCTTGTTTTTCTCTTGTTGACTCCCTCAGGGTACACAGATGGTAGCCTGGAAGCCAAAAGGAATGATACTGGAGGAGTGAGAGAGTGAGAAGGAAAAGGAGTAACAGAGAGAAAAAAGAAAAATTAAAAAAGGCAAGCAAAGCAGTGATCACAGCAAGATTCCAGACTGTCCTAATAGCAAAACCCTAATGCGTATCAGTGTGCTGGATCTTGTCAAGACACAGGTAATGATTATTTTTGGGAGTGCAGGCTAAACACCATTTAGTGTGTTGGCTGTAAATGTTTAGACTTGTTAAGTAAGTCAGTTATCACAGTTCCATCACGAAGTACATTCTGCCAGCTGAGAAATACTTTTTTTTTTAAATTCACAGGCATTACCACAGTTTGTCTGTTCTTTAATGGTGGACGTCAGCCTCAGAGGCACCACAAAGCAGAACGCCTAAGCATTTCTCACATCCAGATTAAGCCCCTTTAGACAGGACAATATGCAGAGGGGTGAATGCGCCCTATGTGAAGGAAGGAGTTAATCTCACCACTGCAGTCAGGAGGGACTGAGTAGCATTTTTTCAGAGGATAAGGAAATGCCGTGACTTACAGATAAGATGTCAGGGTTTTTTTAAGCGTAGTGTTCTTTAGGGTAGTAGGTGAAACACCGAAATATTCTTGGAGGGAGCTGATTTGCATCCAAAGCGTTTTATAAAACGAGCCTTTAAAAGAAAACAGAGTAAGTATATGCAAATACTGTTCTTAGCATACAAAATATTGCATCTATTAGTACAGTGCGCTACCGCCTTCCTGAGTTTGCACATGAAACGTAGCCAAGCTTATCAAAGAACCATTTAGCTGCACTGAAGGTGCAAGCGGGAGAAAATCAGCCGGAGCCGAGGTGGGTCAGGGACTACACGGGCGAGTTCAGCAAAGCGGAGCGACAGCGCGGCCCCGGGCGGCTGCCAGAGGACACCTGGCGGCGGCGGGCGGCGCTCCCGGAGCCTCACACCGGCCTCACGGGGCATGGGCAGCGACGGCGCTGCTCACCCAGCTCCCCTTCGTGCTCTGCTCACCCAGCTCCCCTTCGTGCTGTGCCCACCCAGCTCCCCTTCGTGCTCTGCTCACCCAGCTCCCCTTCGTGCGCTGCTCACCCAGCTCCCCTTCGTGCTCTGCTCACCCAGCTCCCCTTCGTGCTCTGCTCACCCAGCTCCCCTTCGTGCGCTGCTCACCCAGCTCCCCATCGTGCTCTGCTCACCCAGCTCCCCTTCGTGCTCTGCTCATCCAGCTTGCCTTCAGTGCAAGAGATGCGGCGTGCAAGAGGAATGGCAACAAGGAGAGAAAATTCAGCAGTTGCTGCAGAGCCTGTCCTCCGAGGGAGAGGGGCTCATTGGAACGAGCAGCCAGAGCCCTCTAGCACTGAAGACTTGGTCAGTACGGCAATCAGAGACAAGCGCTGCCTGCCATACTCTGTGCACACTCACACCTCTCCCGATTCCCTGTATTTCCATTTATATTTTCTGTCATTTTGTAATTTCATTCCATTTTAAAGGAATTAATCTTCCAGGAAGGACACTGCCTATAACAGGACAAAGTGAAAAATACACTGTTCCTGTCACTTGTGGTGCATTTTTCTGAGGCTTTTTGGTAGGCCAATAACAATATTATTTCTGTGGTCGTGTCAGTACAGAGACAGTCTGCTGCCTAACTGTACTAGTGGTTTGGGGTAGAAATGATAACATTCTAAAATAACATTTAAACCAAAACAGTAACACTCAAGCAGGGATCCAAACCCTAATTAATGAATGTGATACTTGCCAGTGCTTTTAATCTTGACACCTTGAAGTTTGTTCTAATAAGCCTGCATGAAGGCGGGCTTGGATTTATGAAATATGAAATACATGTGGACTGTACATCTCATTGTAAAATGTGCATTACAGGAACAGTTAAATGTAATAACCCAAAATTTGGCCTTTGGATCTTTAGCATACACGTGACAGTTCCTTTCCACTTCTGCTGTTTCCAGCAAAAGGTAGTCAATGAGAAGTTTACTAGGCAGTGGAATACTTGTAAATGTCAACATTCAGCCTGCTTGCCAGAGCTGAATGAACTGGTACGACCAGAAAGTTATTTAGCCATGAGAGGTGGGTATGGGCGGAGGGGAAAGAACGCAAGAGAGGACTGGAAAAACATAAAAGAATCCTGGATTGTTTCTGTAGGGTTCTGTAGGAGCAGACTTTATTTCAATGGTATTGCAGGCCTCGTCATTTGGGGTATCAGATGGGAGTAGCCACATCAGCCCCGATAACATCTTCTATTTTGCAACCTCTGTGTAGAAGTGGGTCCTATGATTACAGATATGGTTCTCTGCAGAACTGGCCCACAGAGTAGAAATCGGGAAATTCAAATTCTGGAAACAGCCTTTGGTTTGCTTACCAGAACGTGTGGGGGAGGTGGAGGAAACGTGGATACCTAGCCATGGCTTATTTGGCAGGCAAACTAACCTGTTCAGGGCTGCACAAGACGGGGGAGAGCTCCATGCTCCTGACCCACGTGAAACTTAAGAGTGGTACACAGGAGACAGAACACACAGGGCAGTTCCGAGAACTCCACTGCCATGTGTTTCTGCTCTGTAGGTATCCCCGATTTCAAGATGTGGCTAAGAGCAGGCGCTAAAGGGGTGCGGACACGGCATCCCTGCCGCAAGCCCAGAGGCTCTCAGAGGGACTTTCGCTGAGGCAAGGCAGAGCCTGTAAGACGACACAGAGTCCCAGTCACCCCGCGGCTCGCCACTCCGGGAGCTCCCTCGGGAAGGAGCCGGGGGGTCTCAGGAGCCCGAGGACGGCAGAGGGGCAAGGGCGGGGGCCGAGAGCGGCCGGCCCGGGCGGCGTTGTCCAGGGTCTTGAAAGCGGAGTGCCCTTGCAGGGCAGGAGCAGTTGCCGGGCCGCTCTGCCGCACTCGGCTGGGCACGCAGCAGCTTCGGGGCCCGGCCCGGCTGAAGGACCGGGCGCTCACCGGCTCGCTGCCGGGGAGGGCCCTTCCCGGGGCCCCCCCTGCTCTGCCTCTCTGGGTCCCTCACCCCACCTGTTGCTCGTTTCCGATCCCAGAGCTGACCGCCTGTCCCCCGGGCGCCCCGGGGATCCCGTCCCGCGCCGCCGCCGCGGCGGGCGAGAGGCTGCGGGGGAGGCGGTGCCAGGCCGCGGGGCGGGTTTGGGATACGCGACAGCGCGGGCGGCCAATGCGGGAGTTGGTCCCCCGGGGCCGCGCCGGCGGAGCCGCTGGAGGCGGGGCCGGCGGGCGGGGCGGGGCTGCGGTCGTGCGGGGCTGGCGAGCGCGGG
>WAAE01014797.1:0-23623 GCA_013400495.1 Nicator chloris | reverse complement strand
TGCGGGGCTGGCGAGCGCGGGTGTGAGTGCCGCTGCTGCCCCCGCCCTCCCGCCGCCGCCCCGCCCTCCCGTCCGGCGGTGGAGCCGCACTCCAGACCCGAGCGCCGGGAAGGGGTGGCGGGGGAACGAGAGGAGGAGCGGCGGCGCTCACGCCAGCCCGCAGTACCCCGCAGTACCCCAGCGGACGGCCCCCGGTTCCGTGCAGGGCTCCGGCGCCCCGCGGGTGGCGTGTCCCGCGAGAGGGGAGCGGAGCGGAGCCCGTGTGCGCGGGGGGGCATGGGGGTCCCGCGGCCGGAGCAGCCGGAGCGCGGGCAGCAGCGGCGGCCGCGGCAGCACCAGGTAAGGAGCGGCGCCCGCCACCGCGTCCGTGCCCCGCAGGCGTGCGAGTGCCTTCCCTCCCGGGAAGGGCTCGGCAGCACTTCAGGGAAGGGGGTGCTGTGAGGGCAGACCATCACCTCTTCCTTCAGGTGCCTTTGGGAGGGAGGCTTGGCTTCTCCGGGCTCCGCGGAAGAACGGAGGGCTGGGGCGGGTGGGGAAGCGGCGGGGAGCCGCGGGCCCCCCTTCGCCAGCGGCAGCCCGACCTGCCCCTGGCCTCAGCCACCCCGCCCCGGCCGGCACCGTGTGGCGGCCGGGGCCACTCGCTGCCGCACGTCGCCTTTATGAATAGCGATGCGAGCCGCCCCGTAGAGAGTGTTGGCGGGGGCGGCGGGGCTGTCCGCCGGGTCGCCAGGCACCTGCGGGGCGGTTCCGCCGCCGGCTGCGGCAGCCCGAGCACCCCGCTCCCCTCTCCGAGTCTGACTCCAAGAATAATGGTAATTACGGAGTGAGTTTGCCCGGATCGGACGTGTCTGGGGAGAGCTGCTGTTCAGAGCGGGGACGGTGCAGCGGGGACCGCCAAGCGCTTGGGGTGGCAGAGGAGAAGCCTCTTCGGCCCTGCAGTTTCCTTAAATTATTTGAATACCCCCCCTTTTTTTGGTAACTGGATACAAGGCGCGGGCTGCATCCTTTTGCACTCTTTGTTATTTTGTAATACTCGGATAGCTGTTCGCGGGTCCGTTCTCCAAACTTGACGTTCGATTCGCTAAATAGCAGCCAGCTCGGCTCAACTTTGCCTCAGATTTTACGCTGCGGGCTTCGCAGCCCTTCTGTGCTGGGCGGCAGCGCTGGGCTGTGCTGTGAGAGCCCCCGCGAATGGGGAAGTAGCGTTACGGAGGCTTGACAAAGGCAACTCCGAAGCTGACAAATTTCAGATATGGCTGTTAAGGTTCACGAAGTAGGTCAGTAAACTACCTTAGTACTTGCTGCTGCATTGTTTTAATACATCGGTAGTTTGAAAGCTTGCTTTCAGCATGGCTTTTCTAGAGGAAACGAGCTTTATTTTATTTTATGATGCAAAAGACATGCAAAGTTAAAGAGAATTGCACATGTAAATTTTCCCGAGCTCTTTTGTGCGCAGTTTTCACTTCTGGAAGTTAACGCTAGATGGCTTTCTTATATCAGCTATCCTGCAGGGAAGGAAAGCATGTCTCTGCAGCCTGCTATTTCTGTGTTTGTCTGTTTTTTTTTCCTTCACGTGAATAGTAAACTATTTTCTGGTCAGTTCTGCACTGATTAGACACCAGCAGATTTGAAGCTTGCTTACTAGCTGACTTAATTCGTTGTTTTGATTAGCTCATGCTGCTGCTTTAGACGTTATTTTACATGTGTGTTACTAACATCTAAAGAAAGTTTGTTTAGTTGGAAGGTTACTCTGCATAATATTTACGTTGCTATAAAGGAAGGCAGCTGGATAACGCAGGATGTTTGAAAATGGGGAAAAGCCAATAATGCAGTCTCAGTTGTTACTTAGTTTGATGGACTTATTTAAAAGGGACCATAGTGCATTAATATTGTCTATTCAGCTATTTTTTCCCTAGATTCGGTACCTAACTACCTTAGACTAAAACGTTTTGGAGTTGGATTCACAAATATAGTGCTTCACAGCCTGCTGGATATAGAAATGCCTAGGCTTGATGCCTTATTACTCCATTTCTTGTGTTTTTACAAAACTGTGCCTTTTGTCAGTGGGAATGCATTATTTGCCCTCCATTCACTTCTTCGGTGGTAGCTCTGAAATACTTCAATTTTCAAATTTGATCTTTGAAATATCTTTTATTATTAATGCAAACATGTTTAAATCATCAAGAGCTCTAATGCATTATAGATATTTAAACATCACTTAGGGTCCACAACCTTGAGTTGATTTATAATTTATGTAGCATTCATATAAAACTAGATTTAGAGAGGTCTCTGAATGTATTGTCTTGGTTTTACATGCCCAGTGGGTTACCTTAGCAGGTCATGCAGCACTCAGATGTAACAAGAAGGAATGCTTGTAAGGATGCCAGACAGTTTTACCAATCCTATTGGGTCAATTAAAGATCATTTCATTCATATATGCCAAGGATGTAATGTGAAGCTGAGAACTAAACAAAACCTCAATTCTCTGTAGCTGGTATTTGCTTACTGTGCATATTAGAGTATTTTTAAAGGTTTATATTTCATTTTCCTGAAAGAAAGATAATTTCGTCTTCTTTTTGTAGGCATTTACTGACGTGCCATTACTCAAGTGCATTGTGAAATACTCTTGCAAATGAAGAGAGTCAAATGAGGAATTAAGCAAAGCAGTGGTCAAACAGGCAAAACCATCCCCTTTTTTTTGCTGCTTATGACTTTTATGACTGAACCGAGGCGAAATGTTTTTCCACTTTCAGCTTCATACTGGGCATGGGCTGGCGTTGCACCTAAGCTCTTTATCTGCAGATCACCTGTTCAAGCTGCAGGAGAAAGGAATTATTTTCTCCTTGCCTTGGCTGGAGTTAGGATTATAATTGAATGGTTGGATGTTAAGATATTTTCAGTAGGTTCTTGCCCTTTACTGCTGAGAGATCTGATTTGGTAATATATGGGGAGAAATGCTATGCTGTTATGATAATACAAGTTACAGATTGTGGAAAGAGGGTGGGGCACTGGGTTATCTAGTTTCTCACGTTAGTCATCCAAGATTACCAACAGTAGCTGTTTTGACAGTTTGAAATGAAATCAGGGTTTGACAAATGCTCTTTTCTCTTTCCGTGCAGTTTTTGCTTTGCAATTTAAAATGCTTTGCAATTTTAAAATGTTTGGGTAAGCTAGGTTGTGGATCAGTGAAGTGGAGGTGGCTGTATATTTTCTGTATGTTGCAATACTGACCTCAGAGTAGAAAATTTTTTGTATTGGGTAACATAATTTATATCTGATTCTTTAAAATGTTACCTCTTGCAAAGTCAAGACCAAGTTCAGTTTGTCTTTTTATTTTCAGCACAGTTTTCATCCTTTTATAAATCTGGATAGTTTATGAAGTTTAAGGCCCCTGATAGTCTTTTTCAGCCCTGGTTTTTCTACCTGAATTTTGAGAGAAGAGTGTGAGGACGGTCTTCCAAATCCAACAACAAGAATTTATGAGGGAATTTGTATTTAGTAGTTTGAAAAGTATGTTTCACAGCTGTTTGCTCACTTGTTTGTTAAACTCTAGTTGTTTACATAGATTGCATTAAGAATAACATTAATTCCTGATGACATTCAGTGATGATGTCATACGACTGGCTGGATTTTTAAGAATTGTCAGGATTTCACATGAATAGCTGTCTTTTCTTTTTTTTTTTTTTTCAGTTTGTTGTGAAAGAGCAAACTTAATGTTAAACATCTGATTTATCCTGACAGAAGTAAATGAGAGAGAACCTGCCTTCCTTTGTAGTAAAGCACTGACCCCGGATTTAAAGCCACTTTGCGGCATAATTGAATGAGCAGAAGATTGAAAAGGATTATTATAATTGGTGATACTCTTCTAGCTTTTAGTTAGACAGGACAGCAGTAGGCAGAAATGTCATTGTGATTAGTTTGCACCATATTTCTTACTAGAAGATATGTAGGCTCTTGTTTGGATCATGAAACTGTAATTACATCAGCAGTTAGCTACTCAAGATCTAGAAGTGGATTCTTCTGCTTTTCTGGAATTTCTTAACTAATGAGCAGTGCATAGATAATTAAAGGTTTTGTTTAGAAAAAAGTCTTGAATCCTTCTGGAGGTAATGTTCTGAACATGTAATAAATGTAAGCAGCTGCTGTCCTGTCTTTTTGCAGATGCAAGCAGACAGCATTATTGGATTTGATGCTTGTAAGACATTTTAAGAATAGTAGATGTTTGAAATGAAGTAGGCATTTATTTTAGTGTTGTTAACTGGGGATTCTGTGTTCCTCTGGAAAAAGACCTGTAGCTACTTAAAAAAAAAAAAAAAAAAAGCTGTGACATGTAATATAGAAAGATAGCACAACTATTTTTTGAAAGTGAGGGAATCTAGAAGGAGGCTAGAGGAGCAGTAGTAAATTGGCTTGTAGTAGCTGCGAGGCTGGAAGGTGGCAGTAGCTGAAGTTGTCTGGCTTCCCCTCCCCCTCAGCAGCTTAAATAAAATTCTGAGCACAGGACTTGGAGTTTTGCCATTGACTTTGAACCTTTTCTTATATAACATCTTCATTTTTTGTTCCGGATCTTGCGAAGGTCCATACCCAGCTCTGCAGATATTTGTGTAATGCTCCTGTGTTGTTTGCTGTTTCTTCTTTCCTCCCCCTCTCCCTTCACCACCTGAATTCTCCGTGGCGTTGTGGCTGTGGATTGTGATAATGCCTGCCTGCATTTATGTGTGTCATGTGTCCTCTAACATAAATCCCATCAAATCATTTCCATATAACTTACACCTGAAAAGTCATATTGTGAAATACCTGTGCTTCGAAGACTGCCTAAAAGATTAAAGATACAAAGCTCTCATAAAACTCATCAATTTGCCCTTCATTTCCCTTTAGGCTCATGAACTTTTTTTTTAAACCTGATACAAACTGTGATGAAATGATAGAACTGTTTTACAAATTACAGGAACAACAGATTACAATACTTAAAATCTTTTGTGTTAGAAAAGGTACTCTGAGAACATTAGACATTCTGTGGCAGGTTAATTTAAATGCAATAAAATGTGTTTTAATACCTTTATAAATTTTTTCTAGTGGTTTGGCATATTTTTGGTGTTTTGAGTTGCCTTTTTTTTTTCACTTGTTTGTTCCATATATATGAGATGGAAGGAAGATTCTGGGCCACCCTATATTTCATTTTGGATTTTTACTGTCACTTCAGTCAAATCTGATAAATTGTGAAGAGATGTGACAATGAAATGACAATTAAGGTAAGGGTAGAGTGAAACATTCTAAAGTATGTGTTGAAAGTGCACATAGTGTTAAAATATTTTTGCTAGTTTTTTCCCTTTCACGTGGGGAAGTAAAAAGAAGTACTGAGATTAATGCATAGTTAGCAAAACAGTCACTGCAAAAAAGCAGCTCTATTTGCTATATTTTGTGAAGAAGGTATTTGTGAAAGATGGGACATTGCAGTCAGTTAGGGTTTTTCCAGGTTTGTTGTTGTGATTTTTTTCCCCACCTGAGAGTTGCAAGCGAACCATTCTTCTTCTCTGGTTGTTCTCATTTGTGGCTTTCTGTTCAAAACTAATGATTTCCTACTTTTAGATACCTAAAGTGTATTCAAGGAAAAGAGCACTCCTCTGCTTGTAGTGTTTTCCTGGCTCCTCAGCCCTGAAAATGCATACTTCATGTGTTTTAGCATGAAAATCCCATTGTAAAACTAGTGTGACACAAAGTGGAAAAATAACCGTGGGGGGTAAAAAAAAGAACAGAAGAGTGTGACTGTGTCTGTTCCTACATTCTCATGCCTAATGTACATATCATCTACAGTGTGTAAGCAAGCATCTGTATTTTGCTGTGCTGGTCCTGCTTATTGCAGTGCCAGCTGCTCTTGAAGAATTAGGAGCAGTTTACAATAATCAGGTTGTCCGTAGGGTTCTGCTGTAGTAAAGTAAACCTTGGTTTTACTTCGCAAGGTTGTCAGGACAACAGCTTATTATTCTTGCTCCTGTCGGTGTTTCCCTAAAGCAATGGAGGGAATTTTTTCAAAGGCAGTGGCTGCCTTGCCTCACTGGGCTGCAGGATTGCCAGCTGTGATTTGGGTTCAGCAGGGTGCTCTGGGTTTGTTGTGTAAAAATTCTAATTGAAGATGAATGCAAACCCAGTGTGAGAATAATTTTTCTTCATTGGACTAATGTAAAACAACCCATTGTATTTACAAGCCCATGGCCTGTTTTCTCCCCAGTATTGTCACTAATCTTCTGTTCTCTTCCATCTGAGGCTCAGAGAAAAATGTTTGAAATTTGAGAGTATGGAACTTGTGATAAGAGTTGAGACAAGGTAGGAATTAGTTTAAGGCTATGCTATGTCAGTGGGGTACAGTCTGACACTGGAGCTAACAAGTGAAATCAACTGGGACTTTCTGTTAGGTTGAGTTTGTGATGTCTGTGACAAACATCAGATGAAGTTGGTGTTCAGTGATAAGCCATGCAGCAATTGTTGAGGTGTTGGCATTTTGAAGAGCTACTGTTCTGTTCTTGTAACATGGTACATTAGAAAAAGAATGCATGTTGTTCAATACTAAATACTAGTACTTCAGCAAGCTAAATGACTACAAAGTCGTTTTCTGAGTGTGGGCATTGTATGCAAGAGGTGCAAATATTTTCAACTGCAATAACTTCTAGATTGTTGAGATGTTCAGAGGTGGGAAACTTGTTGGGATGTTCAGCAGGGAAGATCACATGAAGAAAGCTTTTAAATAGCTGAGGATTTTTAAATTATTTTTTCATAAAATATGCTAAACCACACTTATTTTGGCACTTTCATAGCCTCCTTTATAATATTGTTATAGAGGAATTCCTTAACTTGATCCAAGTTCTTTGATCTGGGTTGAGCTGTAGTAGTCAATTAAGTGATGTTCAACTACTTAAAATCCTTTTATCAAAACTGTAGCCTTCTATTTCAAATTCCCTTTTCAGACAACTGAAACAACAGTCCATTGACAGAATAATTTGGCAAAGATACCTAGGCATCTGCATTCAGTCCTGAAAGCTGCCTGGCAGAATTGGAAACTATTGGGATAAACTTGTCAGCGTTCAAAACGTTTTCTCCCTTGTCTGGCTATCATTTTTTTGAGGTGTACTCCAGAGGTGGGTGTCTTCCACCTCTCAGATCCTCTGCTGTTTCCATCCCCTCCCCCCCAAATTTTGTTAGTATCTTTGTACATGTCTTTGAATGCCACAATCTTGTTTGCATAGGAAACCATTTCAAAAGGTTCTTTTTAAGGTTGGTGAGATGAGGTGGAGTAAATACAGTGATTGGTGTAATCCGTAAGTGTGTGAACAGGTTGGCTCATTTCCACTTCTCTTTAAATGTAGAATTTGAGCAGCTTGTTACAAGAAGGAATCAGGATAGATGAGATTATCTAAATTGGTCAAGAGCTGTACAGGTGGTTGCTCAGAGCGCTGCACTGAAAAACCTCAAATATAAATTGAGCTCCAATACTTTTGATATTGGATGAAGTTTCTCCTGATAGAGCAGAGGGTTTTCCTGACATTCTGAGCCAGGCTGCTTAACCTGGACCCCTGGAAATCATTGCCTCTGGTGGAGTGAAGGGCAAGCACTACTTCATTAGTCTGTGAGATTGTCAGATTTGGTAATTTTGCTAATGTCTGCTTCTGCCACACTTGGAATGCCTTGTGCTTTTTCTCTGTGGTTGTTTAACCTTTGAAATGAAGTTTCTAGGAGCATAAGTACCCTTAAAAATTTATCTATCAGATTCTGCTGAGTCAAATAGGCTCAAAAAATCCTGAGGTGGAGGGAGGTGTTGCACTGTATGGCTGCATAAGCCTTGTTTCCTTAGGAAATAAAAATTGGTGACCATTCTTTCTGTTACACTGATCTGCAGCAAATAGATACTACATTTGAAAAGTGTTTTGTTTTACTCTGCATTGCACTGCCGTATTTTTTAAAGTATTGTTACATATACAAGATTACATTAAAACTATCAATGTACAGAGTGTACCTTTCAGCCTGGTAATGGCTGTACAAACTGTGTCTTTGCATGCACAAATTGCTAATTGAATATCTACCCTTGGTTTGGGTGGCTGAGTGTTAAAATAGAATATTTACGTATATATATAATAATGATTCTTTCTCCTGGGGAAAATAGGTGCTTAATAGTGAAGTTTTTCTCTTTCTTGTGTAGCCTGTACCCAACAGTATCAATATTCCTATCCACTCATTTTCCAGTGTTCAGTATGCCTGTAGGTCAGAGGTGTTTGAAGTTGCAAGTTATTTCTTTTTCTCTGTCAGCTGTCTCAATTGCATCTCTCAGTACAATTGTATGTATTCTTTGTGGCAGCTGTGGTAATCACTGCAGGGAAAAGTAATAATATCTAAAATCTGTTAGATATTTGTCTCTGTGACTTAACAACGGGTTATAAGAATGAAAAAACAACTCCACAATATAAACCATTCTTAGCAAATGTTGTCTTCTGTGGGTGTGAACATTTGCTCAACTAGAAATCCCCGAAGTAGGGGTCAGTGTATCTGTGCAGCTGTAGATATAATATTAATCAGTGAAATTGATAAATAAGTTTAAACTTCATTTAAGAAATTATTTATATTGCTTTGTTACACTGTGAAGTCTTTCCTGTTTCATGACTCATGTCTAAGGTGGATAATGACTTTAGATTTCCTTGGTTGGGTGATGAAATTGGTTTTTATTTTCATGGACAGATTTACAGATTCTGAAACTTAAACCCATTCATTATGTATGTTTCATACATAAACATATTTTTCTTGAGTCCTATGTTTTCTTCCTTATTAGGAAGGAATCTACTGGAGTTGTTTGTTTTGTATTCAGTTTTGTTTTCTTTTTTCCTACTTAAGCAGTAATTAAAATAAACTTGTGTGAAGTTTCTGAGCTTTTATGTACTTATTTGTAGTTGTGGGACCTTTCTCTGTGCTACTGGAACTGTAAATGCCATCAGATTGAATTTAATATTGCTTAGGGCAGTTGGACCCTCATTTATCTTCAGTCTATCCAGGCTTTTAGCATGATTGTCAGGCTCAAAACATAGCACCTAATGGTTTGTGTTCTACGTGGAGATGAGTTACAAGTGGCGTGTTGCACTGGGACCTGTCTTGTTTAGTACCTTGATCAGTGACCTGGAGGAGGAGATGAAGTGTATCCTTGCCAAATTTGCGTGTGGCATCGCGTTGTGGGAGTAGCTGACACGTGGGAGGGCAGAGCTCTGCAGCTGAGGGAGGCTGGTGGGATGGGCCATGATGAACCCTGTGACATTCCACAAGGATAAATGCATCCTCTTACCCCTTGCCACAGGACAGGGTGGGGAGTGACCTCCTGGGAGACAGCTCTGCTGGAAGGGACCTGCACATTCTGACACACGAGCCACCACGTCAGGCTTCGCTGACAGTGACAAATGCCAGCAGCATACTCGGCTGGATAAGCAGAAGCAGAGCCAGTGGATTACCAATGCTCAGTATTCTTTAGGGCACCACTTTGGATATACCCCATCCAGTTTTGGTTCCTCAAATACATTGAGTGAATTGAATCTAATTCAGTGGAAAGCCAGGAGAATGAGGGGCTTGGAGCATATAAGGAGAGGCTGAGAGAAATGGCTTTGCTCAGCCTGGGCATCAGAAAGCTCAGGGGCTGCTCAAGAGCTGCCTCACAAAGTGGTGTGTAAGAGGTTATCAAGGACACACAGCCAGGCCCTTTACAGGGGTACGTGACAGGAGGAGCAGACACAGTGGTCACAGTCTAAAATGGGTGAGATTCTGATTTGGCACCTGGCAAATCGAATTCACCCTAAAGACACTGAGGAACTGGAATAGGTAGCACAGGTTGTCACATCTACATCCTTTCCATTTTTTTTTTTTTTAAGACTAGACTAGGCAAAGCCCTGAGCAAGTCAGTCCGAATACAGTGCTGCTGTGGCTTCCAGTGTGAATTAATCTAGGAAATATCACAAGTTTTTTTGTGGTATCAGCTTCTCTAATAATTGAGAATTTTAGTTGATATTCCAGCATACTGTGATTCCACTTTATCATATTACAGAATTTGTACAAAATGCTTCTCTATTACAATATTGTGCAGGTCTTTTTACAAGACTCATTATGGTTTTGTACTATAGGCTCATCTTATATATTCTTTTTTTAAACCAGTAGACAAGGATTCCCAAATAAATTTTTGGCAGTGAAATATTTTATAACTAGAGAACTTCACAATAAAATGCATGCTTGAAGACAATAGCATGTCCTCTCAGGTTTGGCTTCAAATATACTTTGCTGACCTTGTCACTGAATTTAAAACATGATTAGCAATACTAGAATTTGAATGTGTGAATTTCTATTGAGCAATTCCATTGGACCCCTTCCAAAAGATTGTTTTAGTGTTAAAGAGCAGGATGTGATTTTGAAATTGGCTCTCAAAAGTCAAATTCAGATTTGCATTTGGTTCTTTTGCTTTGGCAACTAATTTTAGTGTGGTGAAACTTGTGATAACCCACACTAGAGGTACCCATGTGTCTGGGAAAAAAGATCTGTGATTTGTCAGAGTATTTAAAAATGCAAATTAAAATGGTTCCGTTCTGAAAGCATCTTCTGTTTGCATTTTTAAATGTTCAGCCTGAACCTCTTAGTTTCATTAGCTATAAACAAGAGCCAGCAGAACCTCAGAAGCTTGAGGTGATTCCTGTTCTTGCTCATCCAGCTTCACTGTGGTTATACTTAAGTATTTCTGTGTTTACCAAGGCATGAACCAGACCTTCAGATCCCTGTTTTGGTTTTTAGCATCCATTTTCTTAAGTGTTTAAAATTTTAGGCATTTGTATAACATTCAGCTTCAGTATGAAAGAGGTTGCAAATACATGCTCAGATAATCAAAACAAACAGGAAAGGTAATGGAAAGAGTTTCCTTTAGGGTAAAATTCCTTCAAGTTGAAATAACCCTGATAGATAGTGCTTGTCCATTGGCAGGGAAAGTTGGGACTTGCCTCCTGAAGATTTTATTTTGCTGAAAATGGAAGAACATGGAAAAGCTCAGTCAGATGACCTTTTAAAGCCACACTTCCAGCAAAAAAATGAATTAAAACATTAATTCTATTAAACTTACGAATCTTCAGAATTGTTGCATTAAGACTGGTGATAGGTACAGATCAGCATCTTGTAAAACTAAACTTCAGAACTAAATAATTCATTAGTGAATTTAAAAAGTCTGTTCTTTGGCATTTTATTTTCAGAGCAGGACTAAGCTTTTGAAATTAATCTCCTGATCTTTCCACTTAACAATATTTTGTTTGCATGATGGAGAAGTTTTAGAGAATGTAAAATATATTTCTTTCTCATGAAACTAACACAAACAAAATGTTGACCTTAACATAAACTGTTTCTGATTCTGAATGCTATACAGCGTGACAGAATAATTGAGAAATGTAAGTTAAAAAGAACACTGCTGAAGCTGATGTGCTTTACAAAAATTTAAGGTGAATATTTGAGAAGAAAGCAAATAGCAAGATGAAACAAAGTTTATGGAGTAAACACTTATTTCTCAGTATTCAGGAAGTAAATATTTTCTCTAACTTGTTATTACTTGGAAAGAATTATAAAAATATTGTGTCTTAAGTAATTCAAGCTCACTTGAGTTGAGTAATCTGAGACATGGTTACTCAATGGGAAGGGTACTCAAATAAACAAAACCCCCACTCTATTAAGGAAAGTGATTGAGAACTGTTGTTCTGCAGATTTAAAAGCATTGCATCAGCTGCACCTACTTTGCTCTTCAGGTTTTTTTCAGGTTCATCTTGAGGTGGAAAAAATACTCCTTGGGCTGTCCCCTCATCTCTCCTCCCTTTTCTCCTCATGAAGGCAGTATGGCTGTTATATAAATTCTTAGTGGAAAGATCACTATCTTGTCATGGTGACTTTTTCAGTGTTTAATTTTTATGGCTTTTGCTTGCTAATAGAAGTTTGACTCACAGATTTGATCACATACCAGTGTTGTGGTGACTTGCAGGAAAATAAAAACACAGCTTGCTATATTTGCTTTGTATTTTTCTGTTTCTTTACTCTTTAGTGGTTTTTTTTGTTCATTTAAAGTAGCTTTCAACAGAATTGCAACTAATTACCAGTAGCCCAGCTGATTTATAGCAACAATATAAAAATTCTCATAGTCAAACTGACCACAATAAAACCTTGCAGTTATGAGATATTATGAAAATCTGAGCTTCTAATAAAGTGTTTATGGCCTTCAACCTTTTTGGCAATAAATAAAAAAAAGAAATCTGTTTAGAATGCATTTTTTCCTTAAACTCTAATGACATTTTCAACTCTTAATACTTTTCTCCTCCCACATAGAGTCTTTCATTCTGCAGTAAAAGTTTTCATGCCCTTCATTTGTGCTCCGTTCTGTCTCCCACACCCGTCTACTGACTTGCCATTACCCACTTGTGGAACAAAAAATGACTTTTCTTTGTTTAAAAAGCATAGGCCTGTGGTCCAGCTGAATAACTCACTGAAGCCTGGGTGGTTTACTGTGCCCAGAGGGGCCCAGTGTGTGGTTTCTCTCTTTGGAGGCTGGAGGCAGAGCACACCTCCTCGTGAAAGACAGCTGGCTGTCAGCTCCTGGGCACCTTCTGGCTGGGAAGTGTGTGCTCAGGTTTGCATCCTACCTGTAAGGTTTCACATTTCTTGCTGCCAAGAGGATGCTCTCAGACCCTGAATAGTCCGACACCACCAGTTGCCCCTTGACCGCTGGCAAAATGCTGGAATTCCTTTTCCGGCTGTGCATTTTAAAAGAATGGAGTGTGGAGTGGAAGAGTAGATGGAGTATGTTTGAAAGGACAGAACACTATGTCTGAAAAACAACTTGGACTTTGAACAGTTTTCTATCTTGGCGGTTAGAGGAAATGAAGACACTGCAGGAGGTTCCGAAGACCAGAAAGTTTCTGTGTCTTTCCCAAGGGTGGTGGTGGTGGTGGAGGGGCTGGAGAGGAGTTGTTTGTTTAATGGACTTCAAATTCCTAAATACTTTTCTGGATACAAATCTTGTCCTTTTTATTTCCCCCCCCTATTTAATACCTATAGGACTAGCACCTTTTATCATATGGGTGAAGTAATGAAAAGAATCAACTATGTGGTGTTTGGGTATGGTGGCAATGAAAGCCTCTTGAGCTTCTATGTCATCAATATATTGAATACTTTGACAGAAAGATTTTGTGTCTTGTAGAATCAGAGTTTTTTTCTTACCATCTTGCCTGGAACATACAGTTAGTATGTATACTCTGAAAGTTGTTCATAAATTTAATGATAACTCTGCTATCCTTGACAGAAATAGCTTCACTTTCCTTTTTTCTTCACTTCTATGTGACCAGCATAGCCACTGGTATGTTTCAATATTATCATTGTAATCAAAGATGAACAATTTGTACAACTTCCACACTATGAGTACATGGAAAAACTAAGTTAATAAAGATGCCCTTATCTTATTTCAAGAGTTGATAACACTCATGTTTAAGAGGCAAGAAGGTGTAAGGCCATGTTTTTTGTGAAGTTAATATATTAACAGCAGTTTCTCTCCACAAACTGATGAGCTGTAGAATAGGCAGATATTTTTGCTTTCAAGGTGCTCTTGAGGGAGGGTGAGAAGACCAAGTGAGTGAAACATGAGGGAAATATGAAAATATTCATTGTGAATACCTCAATTCATGCAAATGCTCTCAATTTTTGTTAGATTAAAAGAATTGTTCATCTGAAAGAAAATAAATCACTTCAAGCTTCACTGTTACACATTAAGCACTAGATAAGATGAATTTAGGTGGTGGGTTTGTTTTTTTTTCCTTGTATCAAAAGAATGCCATTCAGTTCTTTCCTGACTGCTCTTTGTTAATTACAGATGGGAGTTCACCTCTGTATTTTAAGGTCACTGATATTTTGAGTAGAATATTTGAGAATTTGGGATTTATATTAAGCAAACCTCAAGCTTGCTTTGTGTGTCTTTTCCCTATATTTTTTTCCAAGACTAATTTTCCATGGCTATACTGTGAGCAGTTTATAACAAAGTGATGGCCTGTTTGTGTAGTGGTGCACAAGTGAGTAACTGCTCTGAATGCCTTAACCCCATGGCCTTCACAGAACAAAAAAAGTGTCTGAAACTTAACACTGTCTTTTGTGATGGAGGGATATACGAGAAAAAATAAAAAACTTGCAAAGTGAGTCTCTCTTTGTACAGAACTGTCACTGCCCTGCTTGGCTGATACAGATTCTTTTCAGCTGTCACTTTCAGTACAAAGGAGACAAAGCCTGTGCCTGGACTTACTCCCCCTGTCTTGGTCTGACTTTTATCTGAAGCAGAGTCTGATGCCTGCAAGATTATTGACCATTTGTCCCATCAGAGTGCCAGGGTCTAGAATCCCGACCTCTCTGTGTTTTCTAAGTTCATGGTCAGTTTTTAAAGTATGTTTGTTTCAATAATTAACACTAGATAGTATTTTTCTCTTATGGCAGGGGATAAAAAAATGGTCAAGCAAAAATATTCTGCTCTTTTCATATCCAGAGTATATTATGTTCTCTTTTTTTGTTTCTTTCTGTCTATACTTAAATGTAGGTTAGCTTGAATATACTTTGGTTTTCTGCAAAAAGCAGTTATGTACTTGATTTTTATTAAAAGCGTGAGCTGCTTAAAGATCTTATTGATGATACTCATGATTGAAACAAGAAATACTGTGCCTTGGTGGGAAGGGGGAAGACGTACTGGGTGATATTTAGGATATTTGTGATAGAGACTTAGCGTGTATACTACAACTGAACAGTTGTCTTGAGCATGGAAAGAAATAAGACGAGACAACAGTAATGATCTTGGGTTGGGGAGTGGGGAAATCTTTGCCACATGTGAGAGGGTGAGTGGCTTGGGCGTGTTATGTTTGGGTGCCTGTGCACACATCTGAGTGTGGGAAGAGAAATAAGACACTGCTATGAATGACTGTTCCATTGGCTGTTCCAAGTGGGCAAAAGAAGCAAAACTCCCAGGTTTGAAATGCAGCAGTGGTGAGACTTTTGTTGTTGATCTTGGGTTTATAAGTCAGCAGAAGGAGTCAGTTTATCCTTGACTTGTGATGTTTATGATTTAGAATTTTTTTTTTTATTGGTAGATGTCTACTCCTGGTAGAAATGTTGTACTGTTTGGCTGCAGGTTTTTATTACTCTTTCATTTTGTTGCAGTTTTTAGCATGAAGTAAATTATCCAACCTTAATGGGTATAAATTGTTACGTATATAAATAGTTTTTATTGAGATAAAACTGTATGGTGGAAAACACAGTTTCAAAATATTTGTAAATCAGTATTTTGCTCCAGTCTTCTTCCTAGGAGCAATTGAAGCTTCATAATAGAGAGCTTTGTCTTGGTTTAGTTTTGATTCAATGGCTGAGATAAAGGATGTGTTTCTAGAACTTCAAAAGCCTTGAAAGTTGGTTTCAAGTTAGGTTAAATTCCTCTGATTTACTGAATTTTTTTGGCAGGACCAAAAGCCTGTGCCCACAACAAGATGGCAGACCAAGGTGCTGGATGAATGAGGGAGCCTTGGTTTAGAGGCAAAAGATGTGCCATGGCCTGGTACCAAAGCTGTGCTCTGCCTTTGCTAGGTAGCAGAATGCACAAAGGTGCAGAGCCTTGCTGTCTCTCTCAAATAAGATACCTGTTCATTGGGGTATAAAAGACAGCAAGAAACTTGGTGTCTTTTTAGGTCCCAGTCAAGGTACTCCATTCATTATTTTATTTGCATTACCTCCTATGTATGGACTAGGAGTGTGAACCTCAAATGAGAAGGTTTGGGGAAAAAAATTAAAATTTATGGCTTATAAAACACACATTGAGAGAATGAGTTGCTCTCTTTTTATAAATGTGGTAATTATTTTTTTACAGAAAACTTATTTGAATATATTGAACCGTGTTATCTTAATGTAGGCTCCTCGTTTTATATCTTCATTTATTTTGATTTTCTTAAATAAATATGTCCAAAATTTGCTTACTATTGTTTTATTGAGAAGTAGATTAGGTTGTATCTGAATTGAGTTGGAATCTGATAGATCTTAACTGGTGGATTTTAAGTTAAGATAGCAAATGCCTTTTAAAACGCTATTTTTATTGCTTTGATGTGTACTGATATTGTTGTAGAAATATGGGGAGGAGATGTTTCTTCTGGGCAACTTCTTTTTTGTTTATTGGTGTTATATGTGGCTATTACTGCAGTTTCTCAAATACTGACTATCTGTAACTACTGCACACTTAAGGGCGTCTATGTAAGTTCAGAAGCAGATGGCCTTTTTAAATACACAAACCCAGGGTCTGTCCTACTGAAGGAGAAAAAAACGATTGTATGTGGCACATGGAGAAGTGAAAATGTTATCCCTGCTAATTATTCAACAATTTAGATGTGTTGTATTTTTTCTTTTCCTCAGGCAGTAAAATCTAAAAAAAAATCTCTGAAAAACACTGCTTTCACATATTTCTGGTACAGCAAACAAACCTGGTTCTTAGCAATTTTTTGTTTTACAGGAGGCATGCTATTATCTGTGCCTCTCCTCATCTCTCTTCTCTTGCAAAAGTGCCTTTGGAGGCTTCTAGTTTGATTGGCAGGCTGGCAAATTTAGGCATGTCTGAAATACAAACTGTTTTTTGTTCAGAACCATACGAACTGTGCTGTATTTGAAATAAGTTATTGAAGTTTCATCTGCAAGAACAATGACCTTAGGAATTTAAACTGGAAAATTTGTAGTCAAAAGTCTCTGGTGGATTTTTTTTTTTTTTGTAATAGAAAAGTATCTGCCAAACATAAATGGAAAAGGAATCAAAATGAAGTAATCCTGACCAGAGACTCAGGTTTAGTTTTAAGTTAGCTTTGGTTTTGCCATTCAGTAAAGAACAAAGGTCTGGGAAACAGCAGTAGAGATGGTAATTGTAATTGCCCACATTCAAAATGCTTTGTGAAGGAGACTTCTCTGCATCAGTATCAGGGAGATGGGGATGGAGAGGAAGAGAAACAAAACAAAACAAAAAACCCCAACCAAAACCAACAACTTCCCCTGCCCCCCAACAGGTTATATCAGTTTTTTATTTAGTAACAGTTCAGGAACTTTGGATGAGTGGAAGGCTGGTGAACAATTTTTTTCTTCTTCTTTTGGTCAGGCAAACAGAGTAAACCCTACCTAGGCTGTACTGTGGGTATATTGGGCTCCAGTTGCAATGGGAATCCAAAATGTAGTGAAAATGTTTCCTTAGTCAAAAGTAATCGAAGAATTAATTTATAATTTTTTTAATAATGTAAAAATCTATGGTCCCATTCCAATTTCCCAAAAATGTTTATTCAAATCAAAGTTGTTATATAAAATTTAGACTTTAATGGGCTTCAATTTTTTTTTTAATGAGGCAGCTACCATATCCTGAAACTTCTGATGTTACAACCCTCAAAAGAGGTGTTTTTTCCAGTTCACTTAATGGGTGAAATGATTTTAGTCTATGGCAAACTTGCTTTGGCTTCTGTGAAATTAGAATAAACATGTGCCCAAAAATCTGTCACCAAATACTGTTTATCTCGGGTATGGACTAATGTTATTTGGGATGCTGGAAACTTTGGGCTGCTTCCAAACTAGCCCCTCCTGACCTCAGAGGGATAATGTTCTTGTTACAGTATGTGTTAGTGTACATACCAGCTCAGGTCTTGGTACAGCTTGAAAGGATCTCTGTTAGTTCTTTCTCTTCTGTTGTGTATTTGCCTTGTATATTCCTCTTCATTTTGTATTGTGTGTGTTTAATCTGGCCTTAAACACCATGTAATGAGCGTTGACTGTAAAAAGCCATGGTAGTAAACTATAAGACTCATACTCTTGGAATGAACTTGACGACCAGTTATGCTATTTTTGCCTCTGATATTCTGAGGGAAATGGGAGACATTCAAATGCAGTTCTGGGCATTGTTAATCTTTTCAATGTTGTTTCAGAGTTCAGGTTGAAAGAGGACTTCAGAATTTTGAATATGATTTTCAATCAAATGCTGAAGTTCCGTGTGTAAGGAAAACGCTCTGAGCCTGTGATTGAATGAAGAATTAATTTCAAAATTCTGCAAACTACTTTGTTTACATTATTTAGTATTTCAGTAGGAGAGCTAAATGAAATGTTAAAAATCGTGATTGATGTTAAATATCTAATTTTGTCCCCTGCATTTCAAGAGGGATGTTGAGAAACTGGAGAGCACCAAGAAGGGTGGAGGGCCCTTGCCTGGGGCAAACGAGATGGCAGGAGAAGCTGGCAGAGCCAGGCTTGCTCACTGGGACAAAGAAGTGGCTACTGAGTGACCTCAGGGTATCCCGTAGCTGCTTGAGGGGAGTTCCAAAAAACAATTGAGGTGACCTTTTGCCACTGTTGCCAGATTGGCCACAAACTCTGGCACGGTGTGTTCGGGTCAGACGTGAGGAAGAGCGCTGTCAGGGCGTCAGTCCAGGCCCAGGACAGACTGCCTGGAGACCTGGCTGAGTTTTCCATCCCTGGAGATCCTGAAGGCTCAGCAAGACTCAGCCATGCCTGGCCATGGCCAGTGCTGATGAGAGTCCTGCTCTGAGCAGAAGACTGGACTGCATGACTTCCAGGAGTGTCTCTCAGCCACTCCAGAACTTAAACTGAGTAGGTTTTTGTTCGTCCTTTAGCCCTTTCCTTTTATTACCTCATTCTGAAATGACTGTGGCTCACGTGTGTGTTTGAAAAAGCAAGCAACACTGTCAGAAAGTATATCCTACAAACATTGAGGTATTTGCAAATGATATTCACAAAACTCTGCTCTTGTTTTTGGGAGAAAATAACAATAAAAAACTTCCTCTCCGCTGATTGTCTTTGAAAATCATCTTACTTTTCATGCTTGATGAAAACAGAGCTGGTAAAGAAAGGCTTTGTTTTTTTCCATAGTGCTTAATATCTTGCTTTCTACCAAAAAATGACAAAAAGTATTTTTTCCACCCCAGACAAATATCAATGGTAAATAAAACATTAACGTATGGAAGCAATATAAAAAAATATTCATCTTATTTCTGTGAATTGCATTCACAACACTGTGATTTAGTTATGGGGTTTATCACACCCATTTTATGACTTGTGAGTAATTTTTGTATCTTTCCTGCTTTTGAGCTGTAGCCTTAAGTCAGTTTCCATATTCCACTTACCTTTAATTGAAATAGTCAGGTACTACCTCATCATCCAGCTGATTTTTTTTTTAAATCTGGTTTTCTGTGGATGAAGTCAATAATTTCTGCCTTGTTTAGCAACTTCAGTTCCAGGCTGATAATTCTCCTTTATTGTTAATATTTTGAGCATACTTATTTTCACGAGGTTTCTCATTTTTTGTGTTCAGGTGGTATCAAAAGCACTGCAAATGTCTTACTGCTGTACTCTGAAAATGCTGGGAAGTTAAGAGCCCCTGTCTCCTTCATTGTGAGGTGTGGTACTCAGCTTTGCTGTGGTCATACCAGACTACTCATATTTAAGCCCTTTATTTCTTCTGTGATGAAGTCTGGCATAATACAAAGTTAAAAATAAAACAAAAAACAAACAAACAAAAAACTCAATAAAAAAAAGACTATTATGGCTAAATGTTGAGCTATTTCCGAAAATAGCTGTACTATTTCATCTCTCTCATCTGTTGTATTTTCTATAATTTGTGGTCCAAATGTGACATTTGGTAGTGCCAGGAATGATACTGCTTTGTGCTCTCTCTTTGTGATCTTGCTTATTACATGCTTTTGCTGTGGTGTCAAAATGAGGTATTGCAAAGGGAGAAAACGATGCCTGGAGCTGAACACTGTTTCATAGGAGAAAAATAAAGGTGGGAATGAAGATGCTGTTCCCATTATGTATGTGGATAGCAGTGTGTAGAGTGTCATGTTGAAAATATACATGATAAAGATTAAGCTCTATGTTTATTACCTTTTATTAAAGATACTTGTGTTCCATAATAATTGGAGATTTATTGCAAGTAAAAAGACATCTGTGGAAATGATGGGCGTTGTGAGGTGTTCTGTTCATTTCTGACAAAATAATTTTGATTAAAGCACAGATCCTTTCCCAGTTAAAAAGCCAGTTCAAAAGGTAAAGCTATCACAAGCTTATCTTTTCTGTTTCCATAACAAAGAATGTTCTTTACTTGGGGTTATATTCTAAATGTGGTACAGCTCTTTCAGGTCGGAGCAGGGTTAGTTGATTTTTTGTCATACTCAGGATGAAGCTACAGTTGCATTTGAGGGTATGTAAGAAAATTCTGATGGCCTAAGGATAGAGCTATTTCTGCTGCTACTTACATTAGAGAGTGTGTCAGTAGTGTACATTTACTGCTCACCTTACGTGTTTCTTAGCAAGTGCCCTTTGTTACCTTTCTCAGAGAAAGGTTCATCCAAAATTGCAGGTTGTATAAACACTACTTCTCAGCAGTCAATCTGAGACTTAAGCAGACAAAAGATGAATGGATATTGCTTTTCAAATTAGTGCTGCTGTGTAATTAATTGTGCTTAATTAGCAAATCTTTCTTTCAGTATCCACAGTGCAGTGATGTAATTTGTTTTCCCAGGTAACTGCTCACAAAGCGTGGAAAGCTGCTTTTAAACTCCAAGTAATTGCATGTTTCACTGGAAGTGCTTTGATTGAAACAATGGTGATTTATCTGATGACCCTCCATCTGTCTTGGGCCCACCCAAGCCTTCCAGCTGGCTTACTGTTGCTTTAAGATATGAAATGGGTGTTTGGGCAGCGTGCTCCCTGATAAATTCATGTTCCCTGTGCTGCTCAGCTGGAACAGTTTGGAAGTGCATCCACTGGGAAGGTGTCCCTCCTTTGCTGCCTGTACAGGCACTGGTATGCAGAACCAGGAGCAGCGTGGACTGTGATGGGGCAAGATCTGCAATCTGACCTGTAGCTGATGAGGTTCAGCCAGCCTGGATCACATCAGGTGTCCCTTCCACACAGAGGCAAATATATCCTTGTGATAATATTTTTATATTTTATATGATTTTATAGTGTGACAGCATTTGTGATAGATGTACTGTGATATTTTGTAATAAAGTTCTCAATTTCCTTTTGGACTGGCTGATATGTGTGGCCTACAAGATGATTAGTGTCCTCATGTGCTTGATTTCTTTTAGATTTTGAATTTTCCACACACCACTGGGCAATAGAAAATTACAGATCTTAGGGAGATGAATGTGGTTCTTACTGTGAGGCATGTTGGTATTTCTGAAACTGGAAAACAAGTGTACAAATGGAGATCCCATGCATCTTGAACCAACACGGGTTACTTTTCATTGTCCTTGTCACTTCGGTTTAGAATATGCATTTCAAGAAGGATCTGTTACTGGAGAATTCTGTTTTGGGTTTTAAATGGACATTGTACCATTGCAGGCAGCATTGATATTAAAATTAACTACCTTGTCAAATAAGGGTTTGGTGTTTGGTGTTGTTGTGGTTGTTTGTGTTATTTTGGAGTTTGAAATTTTTTTTTGTCAAAAGTATCTGGAATGTCGATCTTTACACATTTATCTAGGCAGCAAAAAAATAAGAAAGATTTTAGGGATTTAGAAGGAAAACCCAGTTTACAAGTCAATGTGTAAAATAACTGTGGTATCCAAAGCCAGGGATTTCACAAGTTTTATAGCTTTGTTTTGTTTCACAGTAAAGCATGCTGCTACTTCCTTAACCTTATTGTTTAGTATTTCTCAGTCTGTATTTCAAAAAGAAGCAGCATGTTTTCTCCCTGAAATGAAAAATTAAAATAGATTTCTTGTATGAAACACCTGCACAGTAGGAAGTGAAACAGAACTTTTTAGCTCTCACTGTTTTATGGCAAGATTTCTGTTCCCTTTCCTTCCTGTAAACAAAAGGAGTCACTTAGAGAGTGGGAAATAAGCTATTTACAGGATATTTTCTGTATGAAAGGAAGGAAAAGGCCTTTACAGAGATCAATCTATTGTGTTGAGAATATGGAAAGTTATATAGAGTTAAATTGAGTTTAGTACTTGGAGAGGAAATACACAGCAAAATACATGTAATCACTTCAGTCTTGACCCTGTGAAGTGCTCGATGCCCCCATTAGTTGCTGGAATCAAAGCAGGAGCGAGGACATGGAGTGCTGTGGTTTGATCCCAAATCCTTTGTGTAACCTGTGATCATTGTAAGAACTGTATCAGAGAGAGGCTACACTAAGAGCTTATGCTTTATGTAAAGTGTAAATAAAAGTACGGCTTTTATTTATAAACAAGCAGTTTGGATACTTGTACTTTTAGATAGATGTTCAAGTGTCATAATTGGATTTTTCATGGAAGTAGTGGTTTCCAATGTACTTGTAGATTGTATATATTTTCAAAGTTCTGCTTCACATATGAAATATATTAACTACAATTCTGGTGTGAACCAGGCAATCTTACTCTTACCTGTGTTATAAAATTAATTTCTGTGAATAGCTATTTGATTTTCATTTACCTTTTGTAGCACCAGCAAGAGTCTTTATCACCAGTAAGAATTGTGGATGAGGTATTTAACTCTAAACTCTGCCTAAGCATTATGGAAAATTATAGCTTTCTTGAAACCTTGGGTGTATAAGATGATAGTACTGACAACAGCTTTGCCAAAAAAATTGAGCAGGTAGAGAAAAATCTTGTCATTAGTTGTATCACTTTTACCTGCAGTTCTTGTACTTAAGTCATACTTGAAAATGGAAGTTTATTGTAGCAGTTTTTGTAATTTCTTTGCTCTGTATATTAAATTCAAGATTCCTAGTACTTGAATATCATGAGAAGGCAGTTGTAAGTATGGGAAAGAAGAAAGTAAATAATCTTGTTTGTTTAAAAAATACTGAACTCCATTTTTTTCAAAAGGGGTACTTAAACACAAAAAGCTCTAATAGCAGTAGTAGCTGTTAAAGAAATGTTTTTTTTCTTGCATGGTGGGGTCAGGTCCTCACACAGAAATCCTGATGTCTGGGTATTTCAGCCTAGATTGGCAAATAAGGCTGCAGTATGTGCACGTGTGTAAAAGGCAGCTGAGAGTGGTATGTCTTCTGGCATGTCTTGGTGAAAGGAGAATGTGCCCTGTCTTTGTCCCAGCAGAAGAAAAAAAACATCCTTTGCTGCCTGTATTTGGGTTTGTGTTCTTCTAGGCCAGAATTGTCAGTCTGCTTGTTTGCTTTCTCTCTGTAGTTTTCTAATTCTTTGTTCAGGGCAGGGTGTTACCAAAAGGGCTACTGCAGTCATGAACCAGACTTGGTCTAGGTGTAGAGGGAAGTGCTAAGTTTCTTCTTGAAAGTTTGGAGTCTTGAAGACACAAATGTCGATAGTATCCCACAATTTAGAACAAATGACTTAGCATGGTGTTAGCTAGCCTTTGTGGTCCTTTGTGGAATTTTTTTCCTTGGATAGCCCATCAAAAACACAGCTCCTGCAATGTAAATTGAGTGTGTCCAGGCTACATGGGACTTACTGGGTGGGTTGACTGTGTCAGGTTGATATTCTGGACGTACTGAACTTGCTGTGGAGCTTTATTGTCGCCCTGTTTTCTTAAGTTTCTCCTAGCTTTTTGATAAGATTACATT
>WAAE01014794.1:59701-85146 GCA_013400495.1 Nicator chloris | reverse complement strand
GTGCTTGTGAGCAAGAGCTGGGCATTACTGCTCTACCCTCTAATCAGTAATTAGAGATTTTTTAATTGCATATGGGAAGAGAGAAAGTATATGTAACTTAGACATTATATTTTTTTAATTTTGTTTTTTATTGAGAAGATATTCAAGAGGTAGAATCTTACTATCTAAATAATAATTTTGCGTTTGAAGTCCAGAATCTAGCTAGTTAGCCGTTTTCATCTGTAGGAAAGAAAGAAGATTACTATCGCTCTGCTACCACTCTGCACAGTTGAGCATATAAGATTCTCCAAGGAGTTACAGAGCAGTCCAAGAAATCTGAGCAAATGCTTTTGATATAAACAACAGTGAATGTTAACATAATGCCCTGACTGTAGACTTTTTTTCTGAGTAAGTCTGCTGTCCATTTTAATTATTATTTTTCTTCTGCCCTTTCACCTGCCAAAAGAGAAGTAATTCTTGCTGATCAGTCCACTGTAAGGATAACACCTCCAGTGTTAACTGAATAAGATCTAGTAATCACATTTCATGAATATCAAATACTAAGCTGTTGTTCTTAATATCAGACTCACTGAAAGAACAAATACATTCTCTGGAGAAATAAAATTGGGGAGTTCTATTTTTTCATGGATGTGTATCTTCTATCCTCCAGCTAAAGTAAACTCAGCTTCTCCCATGAAAACTCATTCAGTTCTTTTACTCTTGTTCATTGATTGCCAGTTTGTACACTAGGTCTAGCTATCTGTCTCTCTTTACCTCCAGTAGTGGAAAACAGTTTTCTAGGGCTGACTTGAAGCTCTGCATGTTCCTGTTGGCCTGATAAAAGATCAAACAGCACAGGAATCTTGCATTCAGGGCTGTAGCTTTTCACTCAGCTGGGAGCCTCATTACATAGCTTCTGTTGGGAAACTTGGAAAAATTTTTATTTTTTAGACTTGCACTCTGCTATCCCTTTTTTCCCCTGAAAGTCCTAAAGATGTTTAAAATTTCTTGGAGGGATCTGACAGAGAGCACATAAAAGTCCTTTCCTTAGGTAATCAGCCTAAAAATATTGAATTTTCTGGATATGATTATCTGAATTAAAACAATCATATCGAAAGTCTTTTCTTATTTGGAAAGAACAGAAGAGATTTGCAGTTTTGCTGTATATCTGTTTTAACTCAGATATTTTTTAAAGCTAATTTCCTGGCTTTTTTTTTTCCTTCTTAATTTCACTTGCCAGACAAAAAAAAATATGGTGTAATTGTGATTGACCCACCATGGGAGAACAAGTCTGTTAAAAGGAGTAACAGGTATGTTTTATAGTAAAATCAAACAAACTTTGTCATCATAGCTTACAAAGGGTAATTAACATTTTAATATATTGATTCAATCCAGGACCAGTATAACTGTGAGACTGTAGCTTAAACTTATAAATATTTTGACACATGCTTACCTTCAAATCTATGGACTGTCTTAGGTATTTCACTAAAATGTGTTGGATACTTGACACACAAAATATTTGCAGAGTAGCTCGTAAATTATCTGGCTGGTGAATGTTAGTCCTTTACAAAATACTATGGATTCAGCTGTTTTGTAGGGCCCAGATAATGCAGATATTGGTTTGTAATTAATAGGGTTACTTCAGTGGGCATAAAGCTAGATAAATGTGTGAGTATTTCCAGGGCTGAAATCTTGCTTAGAAGTTTGAGTGGGTTTGTATTTAATTTGAGGTGTAGCTTAAGCTTCAGTCAAATGTTTAGAAGAACATGATAATGCAGCAGTAAAATTGTCTAGTGCAGTAGGAACTCTGAGTACTGTAGTTTATGAAGTCATTAACTTAAATTTTTATGGGCTTTCTTCACTGCTGAGTAACACCATGTTTATGCCAGTGGAGTCCTCTTGATTACCATAGAATTGTATCTATTTGAAAGAAGGGTAGACAGGAAATATGGCCTTACAGCTTTATTCTAGAAAGTTTGCTGTAGCTTTTGAAGCTTGTTATGAAGACATAGTTTGAAGATGCAGAGACTGATGAGCAGGCTTTCCTTTGAAAGCCTTCAGAAACCTCTAGGAACCTTCATTCAAATGTCTTTCTGGAGTATATAAGGTACTCAGAGAAGAATTGTAGTTACTAGCATAAGTTAATCACCAAGATCCTTTCTCCCTTATAAAATAAAGGCAAAATGTGGAGGAGCTATCACTGCTCATAATTATCTTGTCGGTAGCTAATCATTGTGAAGCATTTCTTATCTGGGTGAATCTTTTTTTCCTCTGGACAGTCTAGTCCAGGAGGTATTTTGGTTTTTATCCTTGTTTACTGTTCCTCACTTTGGCATTGTGTAGGGTCCTGGCTAACCACATGGTGGCTGCCGATTTTCATTAGGCAGTATGCTGGTATTTTTGGTGCTGCAATGTGTAGGTTCCAAGAACTGGAGTTTATTAATAATGTAGAATTGCATGAAGGAAAAAAAAACCGGTAGAACAGGACAGGATCTGGAAAGCATATTTGATTCACTGATGTAGCATTTGGTTAGCTCAGAAAAGTGCAGAATGGTTTCGGATAACCTAGAGAATTTCTACTGTGGCCAGTAATTTAAAAAAACAACTTCTGAAAATAATTGGAGAAATTACTGTCTTTTATGACCTTCAACTTGCCTTTCAAATTAGTGTTGCCCTTGCAAGTGACTCACTTGTCATTTTCATTCAGTAGAGAGTTTATTATAAGATGTGAATGGTCTTACATTGCCTAAGAAGCTACTGTTCACTAAATAGCTTTGTTCTGGCACAAAGATGGGCATATTCAATTACATCTGATAGTTCTTAAATGAAACATGGGCTCTAAACTTCTTCAGAGTCACAACTCATAATGCTTTATTTCAAGGGATAGTGAAAATACGTAGTTCAAGGTTCTGCTCAGTAGAGTTTATGTACACACACAAATGATTTTATATAAAATCTCTCAGAATTGTCCACTGGGTGTCAGTCTTGAACTGTTTTTACGGCTTAGATTGTCAGGAGATAATTCTTGAAGTGACTGGTCTGTGTGGTCTGTGTAATTTTTTTTATCCATTTGTGTTGCTTTGCAATTTTAATGGTTGGTATATGCTAATTTGTTTTCTCACTATATTGGCATAGGTACAACCACTTGTCTTCGTGGCAAATTAAGCAGATTCCTGTACCAGCACTAGCTGCTCCAAATTGTCTTGTAGTCACGTGGGTGACTAATAGACAGAAGCACTTACGTTTTGTTAAGGATGAACTTTATCCTCACTGGTCGGTGAAAGCACTTGCTGAGTGGCACTGGGTAAAAGTAAGTTTTCAGTTTGTTTTGTTGCTTTCTTGGAGACTGAGAAGACTTGCACTATGACACTTCATGTTCTTCTAATTTATCTATTTACTACCGTGTGTTTCTGTGTTTGAAAGCTGTGATATTATCAGTATCCTCCTTTTTATAAAAGAAAAGGTCTTGGAAAAATATCAGATATTAAAATTTTCTACTGTATATTTAACTCTCTTGTGTCAGATTACTACAGCTGGAGAATTTGTATTGCCTTTGGATTCTTTGCACAAAAAACCTTATGAAGTTCTTGTATTGGGGAGAGTTCAAGGAGATGTAAAGGAAGCCTTAAGGTATGTCAGGATATTTATGATAAATGTCTCTTTTGCAGCTGCTAGGATTCCCTTTGTATGTATCACTTACTCATAATGCAGCATAATGTCCCAAAATCTCTTGGCTGATTTGTGGACCTAAAGATAGCCTTACTAGCTTTGGAATAAGAGAGTGCCTTAGTGAGATTAAAGAATGGAACCCCCCGTCTGTTCCTTGCATCTGCTGTCTTGGAGAACCATCTTGGACAAAAGCCTTGTGGACAGGGCTTCCTTTGCTGACAGGTTCTCTTGGACCACGAGTCCTTGGCACAGGCCGATGCCATTTTGGGGATGCTGCTGTTGTTCCACACATGAAGACATACAGGACTACATTGTTTGTTCTCAGTGGCTTTGCATGGCTATTGTTAACCATGTTTTGTCTAAAGCCTCAATGATTTCATAAACTGTCATTTTATATGTTACGTCTGAACAACATTTAACTTCCCTTCAACTTCCCTGAAGTTTGTGAATAAATATTCTGTGTGCTGTCTCCCATCCGAAGTAGCTCTGCAAGAGCTGTAGCATCACATTGGGTAGCATTCATTCTCATGTTTCTTTTCTTTTCTGATTTATATGACAGGAAATCTGAAGGCGTTCTTCCAATTCCAGAGCATCAGTTAATTGTCAGCATACCCTGCGGTCTGCATTCACATAAACCGCCCCTTGCTGGTACGTTTTGGTTTTTCTGCCTAAAGTTTCTTAGCACAGTGGACTTGAAAGTCTCATTCTGGGGTGTACCTGGAAATGCCATGATTTCCCATGTGCCAAGCAATTTTACTCAACTGAACTTGTGGTTCCTCAACATTTCCAGAGTGTTCTGAAGCACCTCAGTCTTGGTCTCCAAGAATGAATGTGAAAACTAGAACTTCATGTAATACTGTGTGAACATTTTGGGTAGACATGTAGAAAAAAATGTTGCCTTTTTCAAAATTATTCTTTTAAATATTGCAAAAAGAGTTTTACATATACTTCATATATGAAGTTGTGACAAATGACCTAAAGTACCTTGTGAGGGAGGGAACTTTGGGAATACATAAAATAGGAAAGCAGAAACCTCTTTCTTTATTATGTCATCCTGAAATAAATGTTTATATATTTGCATGAATTGATTATATGCCTGCAGTACAATTATGCCTTTAAATCCAAAAACTTAATTATTTCAAGACTGCTAATAAGAGGCCACAAATAAGGCATGCCCTGCTTGTTTCTGAGGAGTTGTATTTCAGTCACTGAAATTGATGCAGTAATTCCAGCCAGCCAGTTAGTGTGGGTATAAATTCAACTTTTTAGAGTTAGTCCAAAGAATTGTTCTGGAGCACTTTGACTGATTTTGTCAATAGGAAGAGGTACTACTTTCATCATTACAGCACCTTAGAACTTACAAGACTGTGGTAAGAAATATTTTTAATACCTCTCACAAAAACTGTTTCATCCTCCACCAAGGGGGAAGCTCGTGATGAGTCTGCAAATATTCCAGGTGTTTTGTATTCACATCAGAAAAGGCAGGTAGAAGAAATGTTTAATGCTCTTGGAGAGGTGTCACTTTGCTTCACTGATATGCTTTCCTTTTTCTCTTTGCAAGGGGTAGAAGTACTTTTGATCTGAGCAATTGTTGTACCTCCAGGGGTGCTCTAAAATTTGTATTTGGGGGCTTGCATTTATTAAATTACCATACATACACACACCCACACCAACCCCCCTGTTAAAAGACTAGTAGAAAGGACATGCTTTGGTTAGCCAAAAATAGAAAAAAAAGAAGGGCAGTTCTGGGAGGATCTTCTTGCCATCCTGAAGCCACATCTTTAAAAATTAGGGCTACAGCAGGAGGTATATGTGTTGATTTAAGGTAATGAACAGTGGGATGGTTATTTATGAGGCTGTCACCTAGAGTCTCTTTAGCTAACCAATACTTAGCAGCAAGCTTGGACACAAACAGGAAACTTGTGAGGTATCCAAGGGTGCAAACCAGCAGTTTGGTTGTATTGTAGAAAATTTTAGTGCAACAATGGTCCTTGGAACAATTCTTTTGTAGGACAGAATCTAGAAACCATATTGGAGAATACTTTATAAATTATAACTCTGAGTGGACTTTGAAAGAAGCTGTCCTTTCTAATTTCTTGTGTGTATTTCTTGAGTCTTCACTTGAGTGATGGGATTTGATACCATTGTGCAGCATTTATGTTTCTCTTTGAAAAAATGAACTTGCTGTGGAGCAATATGAATGATTTAAAAGGTTTTTGTGAAAATCCATGTATATCCTACAGTTTTTTGGCAGGTCTGTGCAGAATATGGTTATGTAATGAAAAGGTAGACCATAAAGCAAAAGCTGATTGCTGATGCTTTGACTTCTGTGCTGTTCAAGGTGTTGTTTTCATGACCAGGCAATGTTCTCAAGCAGCCAGTAGAGAGCAACTGAGCTACATCCTAGAGGGGTTCAGAAGAAATTTGAACAGAAGCAGAGATTTGGCAAGGGGGGAGAAGGACACTTGATGAGTCACACACATTCTTTATGCTTTGTTTAAGTAGTAACAAAGCCAAAAATATTAGTATTTACTGATGCTGTCTGGCACTTTGTTTCTTATTACAACAATAAAGGTTGTATGTTGGTACATATGTAGCCACTTAATGACTGATTATAAGAGTTTATCTCTCTGGGGGAAGAGAAAGATGTAAATTAAAGTAAGCCATCAAAAAGAGATGTTTGTGTTCCTACAGTGCATTTAAGCGTGAAATTGCAACTGTAGGGGTTTTTGGTGATGCATATGCTGTGTTCAATGCTTAGAGGTCTAATATGTCATTGTAAATGTACTTAAGCTGCTTTATGCAAATGTGTTAAAATCAAATTTTATTACTCCAGGTTTTGATTCAAATAACAGCAGGTTTTCTTCCTAATTCAATTCAATGTTGCTCTTAGAGAGCACAAAAGATACTCTGTTACAAATATGTACCAAGTTCTACATAACTTCATATCACCTTTTTTCCTTTTCCTGTGTTATAGATTGTTCTTGTTATAGCCATTGCTCTTCCAGTTTTTAAGTATATGCATTTATTGTTAGAAAATAATACTGTTGTGTAGGAGTTTGCCTAAAAGCACCAGAATTAATTCGTGGCTCTGCTCTAACCAATTTGCATTTATTCAGCAGAACTATGCCATGAGAAGTCATGGGAACTCCCTCCTCCTGTAGCAATGATGGCTTATTATCTTATGTTATAGAGGTTTTCTTGGAACTAAAAAAAGTAAATGCCTTTTGTTTCCTTGTATACTTTGTGAGCCCTTGCTATAAGACTAATTGATAGCTGCATTAACATCTAGGTTTAACTTGAAGTTCAGGAAAGATGCAGTGCTGTAAAGCCATCTTTGAGCTGGATTTCAGATTGTTTTCTGGTTCTGCTCTGTTCAGGGTTTAGACAGATTGGGCAGTAAGGACCTCTACGTTGCAATCTCTTTTGAGGGGTTATTTTAGACTGAGATACCTGTGTGCTTTGTGCTTTGCATGGCTCACCAATTAGGCAGTGAAAAAGCAGACAGTTATTTTCGCTTTATATATTCAATTTGTCAATGCAGAACCTGTTTTTTAGGCAGTAGAAGCTCAAACAGTAAGGAGAAACTGTTGCTTGTTTCAAAGGTAATTCTTTCTTTTGCTCATGTAAACATTTTTAGGGGCATGCATCTTCAATACGTGTTTGGGATTAGGAGTATTCAGGTGTGGCAAGTCTCCTGCCTGACCACTGGATTGTGCTTCAAAATGAAATGGGTTTTCTGGAACTGTTGTGTCTGCCAGCTGACTTTGTGCTCTCTTCACATGTCTTAGGGCATTAGGTGCTCGAGTATAAGTACCTGAGTTGCTGTCATAGTGTTTGTGACACCTGCAAGTGATAAAGAATAGGCTGTTTATCATCTATTTAACCTGTTTCCTGTCAGTGGTATCTGTAAGTGGATAGAAGTAATTGTGTGCTGGGTTTGGTTTTTCAATCTGTTCCTGTGGTAGAAAAACTCAATACTTCATTTTTCTACTGATGGAACTCCTCTAAGCTGTTTTCAAAGGAAAAAACCCCAAGGGTTTGCTTGAGGGTGGCAGATCAGATCCATGTGTGTTAGGATAGCCTACTGGTGATGTAAAGTTCTAACAAAGAAGACAATTTGTAACTTGAACACTGATTTTTCATATTGTAAGGAAACCAATGTAATGAGATTTTTAAGCCAACAAAATTCAGCTCTTTTGATGTGGTAATTTCATTGCAGTGCAAGTTATTGCCTGATGTGATTATGTAAATGCCTACAACCTAGCAATGAAGAATCATACTATCATGTGATCTCAAATTATATGTAATATGTCTCTTTTTTTTAAAAAAAAAGCCCTCTAATTTTAAAAAGATGCTGTCTCTGTCAGAAGGAGAGGGGGAGGTTCCTGCAACTTCCTTTTTAAATTCTATAACCAAATTGGTAGAAAGACTGGCACGTGTTTCTTGCTTCTACTGAACTGATTGATTTCTTGGCTACCCCTTTTTTGCTTTCTAGTGAACCAGTCGTTGAGGTTGGTTAAATCTCTGAAGCATGCTTTTCAAATTTGTTCTTTTAGGCATTAAAATTTTTGGTGCCTATTAAAACTGCTTTGGATTACTGAACCTAGTGCTATGATAACATTTTTAACTTACGAATTTTAAGATCTACCACCTCCCTGGGCAATCTGTTCAGTGTTTCAGCATTCTCATTGTAAACAATTGTTTCCTTATATCTAGTCTGAATTGATCCTATTTTAGTTTAAAACCTTTATCCCTTGTCCTATTGCTTCAGGCCCTGCTAAAATAAGGTTGTTGCTTTCTTTCTTAAAGGCCCCATTTAAGCATTGAAAAGCCACAATAAGGTCTCACTGGAGCCTTCTCATCTCCAAGATGAGCAACCCCAACTCTCAGCTTGTCCTCTTAGGAGAAGTGCTTCAGCCCTCTGATCAAATTGTCAGCAAATTATGTACAAGAAATTCTTATCTTAATGGAGCTGTGAAAAGAACAATAAATTTTACCCCTTTTTTATTATGACGGGTTTGCAAAATGGTATTAAGCCTCTACTCATAAGTGGTGTCTAATTAGATGAACTCCCATGACACCAAACAGTGCGTGAGTTTTCTGTCAGAATGTACATTTTCCTCTAAACTTCCCAGACTCTTCTCTGCAAATGCTAGACTGGTTTAAACGTTTTATCTTGCCTCTAAAAGAAAGTTTTTGGAATGACGTTCCTTCTGGTAGCAGTATTTTTTAGATTAAAAGCTACCTTGATGGTAACCCATCTGAGACATTCATGTGACGTTTGTTAAAGATTGGGAGAAGGCGAATAGATTTTTATGCCATCCCAAAATACAATAAAGCCTGGAAACAGCCATTAAAAAATATTTACAGCAAAGTTTTTAATATATTGGAGTTTTTGAAGAGGTGATCGTGTAGGTAGGAAATGCATCTGGGGTTGGCTAACACTAGAAAGGGAAGTGGGTGCTCATCTTTCTGCAGTAGGAGCAATGACCATGACCTGATCAGCTGGAGTCTCACACAGGGCATCTGTGACTAGCAAACTTGTTGCAAAAAGTCAGTACTTTGATTGCACTGAAAAAAAAGAAAAAATCATTTCCTCTCGTACTTTGGTGTGTACTGACTGAATGTGTTTTTGCTTTCTGCAATGATCATATCTGAAGAGACTGAGTGAAGCAGCAAAATGTCAGATTTATGAGCTGTATTTTTAGGTGACAGAGATTCAAAAATCACTGGCAGGTCTGATCTGAAAATGACCAAGATATCCTTTGGAAAGGGATATGTTTCCATAATTTTTCTTCTTTTATCTTCAGCAGCAAAACAAAAAACTTAACAGGCAATTTTTAGTATAGATAAGTTTTTCAGTCTTTCTGCCTTCTCTGTGTTGGGTGCTCCTTAAACCTTTGCTTTTCTCATGCATGTTTTTGTACACAATAATGTTTTTGTAGCCATTTCATGAAACCTAGTTAAGGAATTGCTTGAACCAGCCACAGAATAAATGGCTCTGTTTGACAAGTAGCACATTTAACAATAAACTCTTTGCAATAATACTTTTCAAGCAAAATGCAAGATCTTTTTCTATCACTCCAAGAATACCAGTCATGATCAGTGACACAGTTGATGTTAATGACAGGCATCTTTATATTTGGATTTAGGCAGTAAAAATGTCTAACTGTAAAAGAAATTCGAGATTTATGTTACTGAATAACACTAACAGTTATAGAAATATCTCTTCAGCTGCCAGGCTGATATTGGGGTAAAAAATGGTTCCTACATTTTTGTAGCCCTCTTAGCGTTATAATTATTTAACTGGTGTTTCTTATTTTATCTTTTAACAGTTGTCATTACAAAAATACTTTTGTCCCCTTTAAGATACAGAGGAAAATAATATGGTCTTAATTAAGAGAAAGATTTATTTATTTATTTTTAGAAGTATTGCCCCCATGTTATTGGAGCTAAGTGAGGCTTTAGGAGGTGTTTGGTTGATATTAGTAAAAAATTCAGAACTCATCTATGTAGAGGCTGAAATAAATCCTCCTTCCCTTTCTCTAAATGAAAACCAATAAATCAAGGCTATTGAAGGCCTTGACAGTATTGTTCAGAATCTCAAGGGCACTTATTTAAAATTACTTTCTCACTATAAATAGTCCAGCTGTTTGATGAAACCTCTGAAATTAATTTGCTGTCTCTCTCTTTTTTAATGAAACATCCATTTTTTTCATCTGCTAGCATCACAGGGGGAGGTTTTACTTGTTTACTATTCTTATTTGTACCATTGTCATTGTTGTTGTCTTCTTTTTTTTTCTCTTGCACAGCAGTTCTGGCAGAGTTTATCAAGCCAGATGCAGAATGCTTGGAGTTGTTTGCTCGCAACCTACAGCCTGGCTGGACCAGCTGGGGAAATGAGGTCTTGAAGTTTCAACACATTGATTATTTCACTCTTCTGCAGAATGAAAACTGAGCTGGGTCATAGATGTCTATACCTTCTGAAATTCTACATCTTCCCAGGGGGCTCTTGAACTTAACTTTATTACTGATGGTGCACCTAAAGGTAACAGAAATAAAATCAACTGCATTTTAGTTAGAACTCTTTAAGTGATAGGATATCTGTTTAATACCCCTCTGTGCAAGGTGGTCCCTTATTTTGATGATCTGAGCATATTTAATACTGATGTTGTTACAAAAAGTCAGTAAAGCTAAAACTCTTTAACAGCAGTGTAGCATTAAGAAGCAGGCGTTCTTTGTTTGGCTGGATGCATGAGGGAGTACGTCCTCTGAAATATTGTGTATGCTGATTACAGAGAAAGCTCCTGTTTATATACTGTATTTTACATACATATTCATTGACCTTTCTGAATAACATAAAGATGATAATAATTTCCCCAAAATCATTAACATGTGCTCCCTCCCCTTTGCACACATGTTCTTGTGTCTCAGGGGTTTCTGTGGTGGTTCCTGGTGGTCAGCCACCCCAAAATCATATCTGACCATCCAGTGAACTGGTAAAATGTTGGCATAACTGGGCTGGTTACTCTGCAGTTCTCCTTCTTGGTCAATATTTAACATGACCCTAGAGAATAAGGATTGTGTGGTTCTATAGGCTTGTGGTTTTTGAAGAATAATCATATTAACCCACAAGGTGCAAACAATTCTTCATCTGCCAACAATGTTAGAGTGTAAGTTCATCCCTGTTCTTTTTCAAACCTCAAGAAGAGAAAGATATTTTAAAGTATTCTCACTGCAGCTATCAAATCTGAGCTGATAGCACATTGCTGCTGCTGTATTGTAGCTCATGTTATTTTTAAAGAATTATAATGTATTGTTTTTAAAGAGTCAATGGAAGTAAACAGTTCTGAATGATGCATGTTTTCTTAAAGATTTTTTTGCAAAACAATGGATTTTGAACTAAAATAGTTATGAAGGCAGTGTATCTTCCTACATGTTTGTATGTCTGTCTGCCTCAGAGAAAGTAAAAGGAGCAGTGCTTATGTTTATTGGCACATGAATTCTTGACTGACCATATTTTATGTAAAATTGTATTTTTAAAAGAGTTGGCAATTCTCTCTTTGTGTACATGGTGTTAATTTTTTAAATACATTGTAAATGATCAGTCTCAACATCTTAAGCATTCTGAAATTTTAACAGATTATATATATTTCAAAAAATTTTCTTTCCTTATGTATTGGAACATTATAAAGCCATGCCAGTGAGCTGTATTTTTCAGCTAACATAAAAATGATCCCTTTAAAAAAAATTAAAGAATGGCACACTTTGTTTATCCTTTGCTGTGCTTGGATTTACTTTGAAAAATACAAAGAAAATTTAATGAGGCCTCTGCCACTTACTTATTTGCAGCAGTAGAGGCAGAGGTGCTGGACAAACTGATTTTCCTGATGGCAGGCTCCTGAGTTCTGACTGTTTATAATGGAGAACAAAATGCATTGCCTAACTTAACCTTCATTTCCATTTTGGTAGCCTGGTGAGCTGTAAAGACTTTTTTTAAGTTAAACTTCAAATGTTAGCAGAGGATTTTTTGATAATTTTGTAATAAAAATGAAAAAAAAAAAAGTAAAAACTTGTGTCTTATTTGCAGACCCAGTTTCTACATTACTGTTCAGTTTCATGTTTTGCCTGTTGGAGCAGTGGAGTTGTTTTAGGTTGCAATTCGTAACCAAAAAATGTGTATTCTATTCTCATCTGTTGAAACCAGTTGGATAGATGTTTTTTTCTCTATCTCTTGGGGCAAGGGGTGGGTGCCTTTTGTTAATGGGCCAACTGATAACAACCAGGAGAGGCAGGGTTGCCTTATGTCTTCCACCACCCTGCCTCTGGGGAGATATCATCTGTGAATGGTCCATTAGGGCTCACTGCACCATTGGTAGAATTAAATCATCCCATTGTGAGATGCTTCACCCAGCGTGGGGATGCCAAGCACTCCTACCTACATAAAAACCCCATATTCAGAACACCAGGGAACTGGTTTTCTCTCCGGGACTCCCAGAGGAAGACTGGACCCATCTTGCCACCACTAGACCCTTCTACAGGATAATTTTCTACTCCAACAGAGCCATATCTGTTACTCCAAGAAGACTCATTTTAGACTGTTTCCAACACCCTGACCAAACAGGGTGTCAGGTCTTATTCTGACTCTGTCAGTGTTTCTAGGATTATTTTGTTGTTGTTGTTTGCTTGTTTCTTCTTTTTTTCTTGTACTATTGCCTTTGTATTTTGTAATATTCCTAGTAAAAGACTGATATTCCTATACCTTTGCCTAAAAGCCCCCTTAATTTCAAAATTATAGTAATTCAGAGGGAGGGGGTTTACATTCTCCATTCCAAAAGTCACTCTAGTTTCTCTTAGCAGATACCTGTCTTTCAAACCAAAACCAGAGTTAATAAAAAAAGGAAAATGCTTTTTTCTCCCTCCCTCAACAGTTAAACATATACTCAAAATAAGTAAATAATGTAACAGTGGAAATAGTTACCTGGGAAAACATTTCTTGCTGCATGATTTTATTTAGTCTGTGTTTTAAACAGTCAGTAGGTAAACAATCTTACCTACAGCTGCAAGGGATACAAGATTCTTTGTTTGCTTTTAGTTTTATAAGACATTCCCAACCTGGAGCTTCTGCTTTCCCAGTCAGAATTCCCCTGCCCTCCCAAGATGCTCTCATCTGGTACTAAATGATGTATGGGACTCAAGCGTGGAATAAATGATAACTGCTGCACTTATCTTGTTTTCCCTTTGTACTCTACAAAACAGCAAAAGAAATGACAATATTGTCTGTCCCACATCCGCTGCTATGAACAACTCCAGATTATCTTTTTAATTATAACTAAAAGAAAGATGAACAGTCTTAGAGATCAGGAAACCACCTTTCTCCTTTGAGCTAAGCAGCAAAACCCTTCTAAGGGAATAACCTTCTTTAGGCTGTTTAAGAATTGATGACCTTATTAATTTGTCTTTTCTCTGGTGTCCTTCTGCAAATAGTGGCTTTCTAGAATCCTAGAGTAATTAAGATTGGAAAAGACCTCTAAGATCAAGTCCAGCTGTCCTACCTTCACTGTGTTCACCACTAAACTGAAGCAGCTGAGCAGCTGCTTCCAGCATCTGGGAATCCAGCCTCCTAAGTATGGCTTGTATGTAGAGGACTATGTAGAGTGCAGGCAGACTCTAAGCTTCTCAGTCTAAGTCAAAAGTTGAAGACTGGAACTTGTGTCATACCCGATCCTGTCCTAAATAGTTACAAAATAGTGCCTTGGATCTCAGGTTTTTTGTTTCCCAAGATATGACAGATAAGAGTCCTTTTTTTCCCTGAGTACCCCGTGGTGAAGCAAAAGAAGAGTCAAAAGCCGCCTTTCCAGGTTTTCTTTCTTGTTGTTTATTATTTCTTATCTACAAATTCTTTCTGTGCCCTGCGAAGGTCTCACAGCAAAGGCATGAAGCAACTCCCCCGGCCACGACAGGCTGGCAGAACTTTTTATACTACATTCTACGTATCTTTTATTTACTANCTGTCTCTCAGGGGTCTGTGCTGGGGGGTCTCTGACCCCCTGCCAGGATCTCAAACCCTCCAGGGCAGTCAGAGGAGTGCCCTCAACTCCGACATCTCCCCCTTCTGTTTGAACCGAGAACACCTCCTTGACAGCTCTGTCTATGGTCTGCCGCATGCACTGAAGCAAACACAGCACAAGCATCAGCAGGCATCAAAGAATTACAATTCCCAATAAAGTATATACAATAGTTTTCAAAATTCCCTTCACCATGGTGGAAGATCAAACGATTGAGCACACCATCCGTCCAAAGCCCAATTTTCTCTTCAAGTTTGTTCACACCTTTTTCCAATTGCCCTATACCTTTATGTTATCTTTTCAAACTCATCACACTCCATGCACTAGCAATAGATAATCAATTACTGTTTTGTTTTTGTCCCACACTGTCAACATCAGTTAATAAATCATTCAGTGCCAGACAAATGACATGGGCATACTTGCTCATGGGCATACTTCAGCATTGCGGGCTGGTCTGCCATTGCCAGTGAAAGGGAACAAGTCTTTGGCTGTTGGCATTTGCTGTGGAGGGGCGGTGCCCAGAGAAAAATCTCCACCCTGGCCCCGGCCCAGCCCCGTCTGCACCTGTTTGCTGCTTTTCCACTGCTCTGGCCATGAGGAAAACCTTGAATATGACAGAAGTGGTGTTCCACATCTGCAGCCAACCTGAAACCATTGCCTTTTCTCAGGAGGAGAAAGCCTGTTGCTAACTTGGAAATCTCATGGTGGTATTAGCAGTTGATAGGGTCATCTTTTAAACTTAATTATTTGCCTGTTATGCTTAATTCATAATTTAGATAGCCCCTTACACTTTTCCAGCTGTCCAAGACTGCAGCTGTTCCTAACCAGCCATCAGATCGTTCAGTGTCTGTCAAAAGATTCTTCTGAGGCAGAATCTGCAGCATACTGAAAGATCAGTGATGAGTGAAACCAGCTAATATAACAGGACAATTTAAGATCCAGTTTCCTATTATGTTTTAGATGTCAATTGCTCAGAGGGAAAAATACCCTCTCTTGTGTCAAGCCTTGTATAAAAAAGAAAACATGCTCTGAAGAGTTTACAAAGTTGGTAAGAAATGAAAGAAAAAGGGAGAAGATAAGGATGGAGGAATACAAGGTAGTAACGAGATGTTAAAGGTATATTTAATAAGTATCAGCCTAGGTATTACGCACATCTTCAGTGTTCTTAAGGAATTGTAAGGTTGTTTCCCCTATTTTAAATAGAATTTTCTTCCTTTGTGTTCTGGTGTCACACAGTCAAATAAAAAATAGGTGGAGTGTGTATTTCACTTACAAAATTAACAAAATAAAAGGGTTTTTTAAGCTATAAATTCTTCTTGTGGCAGCTTGGAGAAGTCACAACTGTGATTACTCAAGAATTTTCAGAAAGTGTGTTATTTGATACATCTGTTGTTATTTTAGCAGAACAATGGTAAAAGTTTCTTTGGCTAGGTGTTCTCTAGTACTTAAGGCCTTTTAAAATTATGTCTTATTGCAGAAAACCTCAGTTACATTATCAAAAGAAGTAATTGTAAGCTTTTTCTATATGTAGAGTACATCAAGTGTCATAATCAAACTTACTCTTATGAATCTTCAGGTCTGAGTATGATTTTGAAATGTCAAATTAGCATATGACCTTTACTTGTATTTTTAAACTTCTGTGAAGTAAAAAAAATTATATCAGTAGGATATGTTTTTGGAATAATTATTGCTAGGCATGTACTTCTGTGGAAACAGCAAAACTTCTTTTGCAAGATTAAAGAAGTGAGGTAAGTGAGGAGGTCGTACCTCTTCATAGCATTCAGCTTGGAAAGGTGTCAGCAGCAGCAAAGAGTTGGCTTTTTAAAATAGATTTCCAAAGTACGTAAACAACTATAAATTACAGGAGATAAATGCTTCTTTGCCTTGATAATTGCATTCATTAGCCTCAGCATACTGTTAAAGATTGCCTACAGCTTATTTTGGGTTGGATGTAACAGGAAGAGAATGGAAGGTGGCCAGAGAATAGCCAAGGGATATGAGGTATGTTCCAGTTGCTAAAAGAAGTCTTGTGGTGTCCCAGCTGGCAGGTTTTTTCATAGAATCATAGAATAGTTTGATTTGGAAGGGGCCTTTCAGGTCATCTAGTCCAACCTCCCTGCAATGAGCAGGGACATCTTCATCCGGATCAGGTTGCCAAGAGCCCTATCCTACCTGACCTTGAATGTTTCCAGGGCTGGGTCTGCCAGCTGTTTGCAGAGAGAGTTGTGTATGTGCATGTGTGTGTGGAGGCAAAGCTGACCTGTTGGAGTGGTGTGAATCAGTGGTATACAGTGCTTTGAATAACAATGATATGTGCATTGCTAGAAATTTGATATCACTGTATTTTTACTGGTCAATGTCCTAATGTTACAATTTGTGGGATAAAGGTACTATTTATTTGGTTAGAGATGCCCCAATACCATACATGGTTTGAAAGCTTGCCTGGGGGCTGTGCAATAGATGTATTTTTCCTTGGTAATCTTCTGGAAACATAACATTGACACTGATAAGTGAGCAGCATAGCAGCTGCCAAGGTGTGTTCCCACAACCCTGGCCACATCTCAAAAGTATGGGAAGCCTGCAGGGGCTTGGGCAGGTTCATGGTTCCATGGGTTCTTTGGCAGCTTTGATGTGTCTTGACATCACTAAAATGACATCACAGCTGCTCTAATGAGGCTGGGTCACTTTGCTGGGCCCAGCTATGAGGACTTTCATTGCTGGCATAAAGGAGTTGAAGTTATCACTTTGTCAGGGTTGTTCTTCAAGTAGACTGAAAATTTTCCAAGGAAAGTTGCTTTTTACTTGCAAACATTTTTTATTCAACTTGCTGAAGTCTTTGTGTGCTGCAGAGCCTGGATTTTCAGCTCTGGATCTGAGCCTGCCACATGGGCTGTTTTGGGATTAAAGAGTTATGGGCCATGGCCTGAGGGCTGAAATTCAAAATGCCTCTGGTCTCAAGGCATCCATGCATTCTTGGAAGTACTCTGGCTGGCAAACTGCAGGCAGAGCTCTGTAGTGGTCCTCCCTTCTGGCTTTTTGGCTTTTTAGCTTATGAAAAGAAGGGCTGGAAGGCACTGTTGGTGCTGGGGTCTTGACACTGAAATCACAGTGCCTTCTTAAGAAATGCGTCATCTTTTCCCTGTGGTGAGAAAATCTGAAATTTCTATTACTTGCTTCAGAGCATGTTTATATTTCAGTTAGTAGCTTGCATTTACTTACAACAAAGACTGACTTTCCATAAGCTCTGGTTTTTGCTGCTTAGTTCTTCCTTCATCCTTCTCCATTTCTCAACTGGTTTTCTTCGGTCTAATATTCATTTACACATTAGTAACTTTATTTTGTTGTTTATTTGTTACTGGAGGTGCCTTCATATTTCTTTTAACTGTTAGGAAGTCTTGTGTGTAAAATTGCATGGTTTGAATTTGTTTGTTACCTCTTTCCACAAACAGCTGTAGATAACAATGTGGAATGGGATTGGAAATATGATTCTGGTGGTTAGGGAGGAACAAGGGGCTGCTTAGTAAATGTAAGCAGGAGGATGGGAAGTTGTGGCAATAGCAAAATTTGTTGCTGCCACAAGAACATAAAAATGTGCAAGCCACATGAGAGAAAGTGTGTTTTCTCTGTGGTGTTGCTTAATTTGTAAGTAAGTTAAATAGGACAACAGTACCACAGCAGGACCACTTTTCACAAGGGGATTTTGATTTATCAGTTCTCTGGTACCACCTGTTTAATAACAAAACAACAAAGTAAGGCCTCATTTGATGAGCTTTATGGAAATGATAGCCCTGACGGAATACAGGAGACTTTTTTCAGATGAGCTAGGGAGAGAGTATTCATGGTTAAAATACTACTACCAAAATGCTGTGAAGGCAAATAGTTGAGTAAGATTTTTTCCCCCCCTATTGTTCAATATGCAGTAGCATGTCTTCTTTTTTCCCAGGTCAATAAGTACATTGTCTTAAAATAAAATAGCAGTATTGCTTATCACTAGTTGAAATGTCGGGCACCTGTATTCAGTTTTTCTTTTCTTGTGTAAAACCCAACAATAACTTCTGCTGAGGGAGAAGGAGGTCAGACATTCTCATTTTGTCTGTAACATTGCCTCCATCTGCCTCAGATTGTGGAGCCTACAGTGGAATACTCACTTTTGCCTGTCTTAGACCACTTTATTCCCTTCTCTGTCTTCCTTAAAGAGTATTTCTGTAACACATAGTTATGAGATGAGCAAATAAGTTGTGTATGAGAAAATGAGGTTTGTAAAGAGGAAAAAACAGACAAAGCGGAAAACAGTGCCCAAAATGCAATGGAATAATGAGAATTGGACACTTCATAGCTAGTGCCACTGCAGTGCTTGTGGGTCACTAAACCATTGTTGTGGACAAGCTCGTACACACGTTTGAGACTTTAAGATCTGCAAAGATCTGTAGAGATCCATCTCTTTGCCTTTTTGGAGATGGAGACATTTTTCAACATAGAAGAGTGGGTGCAGTTCCCCCGGCCAGCAGTTTTAGCACAGCAAATGTTGCACACTGCTGGTTACAGGTCAACTGCAGAATTGTACAAAAATCTGAATTTCATTTCTGGCCTTTTTTTCAGCACAAATACAAAGTATGGCCACACTCTGGCTACTATGTAGAAAATGAAATGCATCCAAGTTAAAACCAGCACAAAGGCAGAAATAAGTTAGAAACTTAAGAATAGCTAATAATTTAATAGGCTAAAAATATCAGCATCATGGGTCATGATTTTACAGGATCATTAACTGAAGTTTGGAGCTAAATTTTACTGGTTTATTTAATAGCACTGTCTTATAACAGCTAGTAATTCAGGAGACAGCTTATTGGAAATATTCTTATGACATTGTTACTGCCCTCAAACTATTCCATGTGTGTTTTAAACGATTTGCATCTTTCATTACTCTGTGCACTCCAAAAGTTAGGCTGAGTTCAGAAAGGAAGTATGTGTCCTTTTCTGAGGTTCATGGTTCATCTATTGGTTCATATCACTTCAAAAAGATAGTTATGACATAAAAATTACATTCTTCCACATCAAAGTGACCCAGTCAAAACTTCCTTTGAAAATTTTATGAGGCCTACAGCCTATTAAAAAAAAAAAAAACAAAACAAGAGAGTTTAGATTACAAAGAGCTATTTTTGACCAAGTAAACTGGCCGGCAAAGTTATGAGGATTTCTAAATTTCTAATAAGGTCAAGGAAGTGTAGAAAATAAAGAGGAGTCTAAATATTAGTACAGTTTTCACTGCATGATGCAACTTCCACATATATATCTATTTTTTTTTGGTCCTGTGCTCTTCAAGGTTAGTTGTGATAAACCTCAAAGTAAAAAATGCCGCAGGAATCAACAATGCTAACATTACCTCTAGCATTATAGGAAGAAACTTTCTGGTTTTACAGTGCTTAAAAGCCTCATTTGCAGAGACTGGGAACTGTCTTACACAACAATTTCATTTTGTTGATATAATCATGGCTTCGTATAGCCATTTACATAATGACATTACAGGCCTGTAAGAGAAATAGGATTATATTAGCCCATAACAAAGTTACTGAGGTTTTGGTATAATATGGAGACTGCTTTTACATATGATTTTCATGAGAATGCTCTTTAAAGGAAATGATTTACCCATTATCACGCTGCTCTTTTTGTGGTCTTAAGCAGACCTGCAAAGCCTGGGCCTTTTCCTAAGTGTCTGTTGGTGATAGGTGGCAATTTCACTCCAATCACTGTGATGAACAAACTCTTCTTTCACATGAGTAGTTTGTCTTCATCTGTGTATATATAGAAGGTGAGGCACAACAAAGCTGTGGCTTTGTCACACGTTTCTTTACAGGAAGATTTGTTTAATGTACACAGCGTGTGCACAAGAGGAAGATCTCTTACAAATTCAGAAAGGAATGATGGACAGTGAATAGTGATTGGACAGTGGGATGGTTCCTTTGCAAGGGGGATGCACTTCCTTGTAGTTGATCTTTCCATAGTGGTGAGTACTCTGATTGGAAAGGTTGCATCAGTAACAGGAGATTCACTTAAAATGACAACGTTGCCTCACAGTTTTTAATTCTCAGTCATAAATCTTTGCCAGAAATCTAAATAGCACTCTCAGTTTTCCAGATCTGTTCATTATGCACAACCTCTTTGATGATAGTCCTAGCAAGAGCAAGAGACAATAAATCCAAATGCACTTCTAGAGTTAAGACTCCCTTTTGCAGCCCAAAGATGTGAGATGATATCTGTTATCTTCATCATTTTTTACTGTCTAGCCAGTTATGAAATACTTACCCACTGAAGAGGTAATAGTTTTCATTTAAAATCTTGGTACTAGATATCTAGTTTGAGACCAGCTGTGACACTTAAGTATTTCCTGCTTTGATGAACCAGATGATGAAATAATCTAATTAGTCTCCTCATGAGAAGCAGTCAGAAGTATGATAGCTTTCCTATTTAAGACTCAATATAATGGCAAGATGGTAAAATCTGGCAGGGCATCTGTAACATGAATGCTTTATTATGAAAAAACGAAAGCTTCATAGAGATTTGATTACAGAGGATTACTTCTCTTCCTTTGCAATAGCCAGGGATTAGAAAGCAGTCCTTATCCTTCTGCATACTCTGTGTCTGTGTGTTTGTGAGAGAAGGGAGTATGTGAGTGAGATTTAGGGATGCAACTATTTCGTTTTCTTTCTCTGAGTGGATACTATAGGTGATAATTTCATATTTGCAAGACCTTTATTCTTTCTTCCATTTCTTCATAGCAGGAGTACACGTGGTGGTCCTCAGCTGTTATGAATTTGTGAATTTTCTTGGAAGCTGATGAAAGGGTGCTAGATTACACAAACAAAGCCTTTGCCTGACAGCTTCTGGTGTCCACTTTTCTCATCACTGATCATCCCTTCTGTGAATTTCTCAGCTTATTTAGACTGCAGAAAACAACAGATAGCTCCCTATAAGGCAGCCGTTGTATTTTCTAAGCCATCTGTGACTATTTTTTGACTCATTTTTTCCATGTAATCCCAGCATTTTTACTCACTGCATCAGACATAGCTCCTTCCATGTCATACAGGAGTATCAACCCAAACCATAATTGCCAGCTACATGTGATTTTAATTAACACTTTGCCTTGAAGGAACTGAGCTGCTGGTAGCAGCTAAGGGTGCTTGAGTTCCCCGTCTTGTGAATGTTGCAGCCGTGTGTTAAAATCCGCATCCATAACCAGCCTCCTTTAGAAATGAACTACAGCTGCTCCTGATACCTAACATTTTTAACTTTTGAAATTTTTATTGGCCCTTAGAAACATAATGGACCACAATTTTAGAAATACTGAGCTAGAGTATCTAACAATTCTTGCTTCTAGGTCACATGGTGTGTTGGAGTTTGGTAACACTTTCACCTTTCAAAAAATTCCTTTTTTTCTGTTTGTCCTAGTATAGCCTGCTCATGTTATATAACATGATATATACGATATAAATCGCTTTAAATTGAAAAAGGCAAATTATTCAGGAGGTTTTCTAAAAGCAGCCATAGCATTTATTTCAGTTACAAGTATTCCATCTCTGTGTAGCAGAGCTCTGTGTCTGGGGAGAGCTAAGTATCAGATACAGTTTTCCCACTGGATGGGGATCTTTAATGTATCGCTTATGAGTAGTAACTCTCTTCACTGACATTTACAGTTGCTGTTGATATTTCTTACCTCCTAATGTTTCCAGACACTGAGCCTTCCAGGAGGGCCTAAGCCGACTCAGGCTGGAGCGCATTTGCCTCCTCTGGGAAGCTGTTTTGCAGTTTTGAATATCTCAGCTATTCATAAAAAGGCAATGTGACTTTGCTAGCCCTCAAGAGTACATCTGTCTCACCGACTCACCACAGAGATGCTGAAAACAAATATACTTGCCAGTCCTGATAGCAGTGCTTGGCTTGTTGGCTGTTTCATGCAGTTGGAAGAACACAGCCAAGCTTTCTCAGGAAGGGCTTTGGGCAGACAGGTCAAGATGGCAGAGGCACACAGCCAGGACAGCAGCCCAACGGGATTGAGAGCTGGGCTGCTGCATCATCTGGTTCATTAGAGGATGAAGTGTTTAATTGTCACAGCTGGTGTCATACTGAATCTCTGGCGCCCTGGAGGAGAAAGAGAATTATTGAGTATGACCAACATGGACTCTAGGAAGAGATGACTGGTAGCATGCACTGAAGGAGCGTTTATGAGGATATGCAAGTTAAGAGTTAGAAATCTACATAAAGTTGGAATTCCAAAATAATGGGTCAGTATAAAGCTTAGGATTCCAGGTGAAAACCTGTAATGCATTCCAAGCTTGTATTAAAAAAGGTAGCCTCCACTACTAACCTTTAAAATGTTTCATTAACTTTTCACTTGAAATTTTGACCTATGATGAAGATTCTCTTTCGTTTGAGAGGCCTGAGCTAATTTCTGAGTTATTTTCTCTTCCCAGTTTTTGTTTGCAGTATGCTTAGCTGAGCATGATGCAAAATACGTAGCCATGTGTAATGTAAAAGATCAGAGAGGCAACTCAGGCCTTAAGCTGTTGTTTTTAAAGAACCATCTTTTACATGCTTACTACCTAGTAAGTGGCTGAAAGTCATGTGTGCTAAGTCACTTATCTGGCTTGTTTACTCCATCTTTGGGAGCATGATGGTAAGTGGAGAATGAAAATGGAGAGTTCAGAACCAGATGAGAAAAAGCATTTCAAAGCACTGCAATGAAGGATAATATCTCAAATATTGTCATAGTCTCTTGTCTTATCTAGCATGTTTTTCTAAAACTCTTTCATTGTGGCAGAGGTGGCTGTTAACTGAAGAAAAGCAGCAAATACTGCAAACCACTGATGGTGGCACTAGAGCCCTATCCCTCTGTTCTCCTCCCCAGAAAGCTAATAAAGGACATCAAAAATAGATGTTATCAGGCCATCAAGAATTAAAACATGTAGCAGATGGTAACACCTACCCTTTGCTATATATTTAATTTTAGCCCAGACTGTTTACCAGCAAGTTGTGGCAAAGGTTGAGGAATCCAGCGCTGAGGAGCGGGAAGCGAGTAGAGGCAGGAGGAAGCAGAGAGGTTTTGTCTCACTTCTGGCCCTTTCAGATTATCATTTTGATCAGTGGCTTTGTACACCATGATTACCCTCAGTGAAATGAATGAAAGTGTTTCCTTCAGCCTCAAACTATCAACGGGTAAACTGACAGCCGAAATCTATGACATAGCCATAAAAATGGAGCTATATTTCATGGCTGAAATTGAGCTATCTCCCTGAAGGTGCTATCATGGGCAATGCAATTACATTATGCAGTGTGTTTGTAGGGTGGGCACATGTGCTTATGGATGCACATACATATTTTCTCTCATCATGTTTTGTCCTTACCTCTTTGCTTTAATTGCTTTCCTTTCCTGACACTAGCAACAGTGTCATTTAGGACAGTGCATTGATGCATGTTAGTTCTGTTATTCTTGTGATGGAATATCTAGACTGAGACAGACTGTCTTCACCACAGGCTTAACTCAGGCTCCCATCTACATTTTTGTACAAAATGAGTGTCTCTCTGTCAGCAGTACACTTAAACTTTTTACCTGGGCTTATGTGAGCTCTGGACAGATCTGGACAGATGTGTGCTGGCCCAGTGAGGGGCACAGTCTAAAGTCAAGGTTGTTGCTGAAATCTGACCCAACTCAGCAATGCAGCCTGTCCAGTGCAGGGAATGGCTGAAAAGTGCTGAATGAGAAAGGAAGAAAGATGTCAGGATTTCTCCACCTGGAATGAAGGATGTCACAGTTGGGGTTAGCAGACCCTGCACCAGATGTGTTTGATACCAGGTGGTCTGGTTTCTCAGCTGGAAGAGCAGCAGATGCCACTGCTGGAGGTGTTCACCCCAAGTGATGCAACCCCCCAGCGAGGACAACTGGCATTTGGCAGCCTTATCTCTCTGCCCTTTCCCCTCACTGTTCACCGAGAGCAGACCACACTTTGCAAGAGACAGCTCATGGGTGTGCACTCGCATAGCCTGCAGTGCACGACTGTTGCCTTGATGCTAAACAAGGGGCTGGCTGGGTTCCCTGTCCCAACCTGTACCCTTTGATGTCTATTTTCTTGCTCAGTCCTTGCTAGGTCTTTTGGCCATCGGCTTAAATTTACCCATGGGTTCATACTGTGAAGACGCAGGGAGGGTCTGCAGATTAGAAGAGACCTAAAAATTTCTGCAAGAGGATGTAAGCAACAGGAGAATTTTCCCCAAAGCACTGGCAAACCTTCCTTTGCTCTGCCATTGAGAGGGTCATGTATAGATTTAATTTATTTTTGTGAAATTGCCATATCACAAGCTGTGTTTCCTAGTGGGAAGTTCCGTACACAAGATGTTTAAAATGTTTTTCTGCTGTGGATGCTTTGTGTCAACAGCAGTTCAGTGAGAGACAAACTGCCCTGAGTTTTGCAAGCGAATAAAAATTACTTGATTCCCTGGTGCTGGTGTACTGACTAACTACTGTGAGTTTTCTGTATTTTGTGCCTGGTTTGAAGTGCCTGAAAGTTATTGGGGTTTATATTTATTATTTAACAGACTTCTCATGGGAAGACAGCTGGCCTCTCTCCACCATGTTTTTCAAGAATAAAAAGCTTACAAACTTATTCATTTTGAAAGTTATATTAATGGAAAAAGGACTGTTGAATTTTTAAGGTTGAGTTTTCAGATCTACAGTTTGAAAAATCATTCATAAGGAATCTGGTTTTTTTTACAACACTGCTGCAAATTTCACAGGTACAAGCATTACTTTTGTGTATGGGCTGTAAATTTTTGTGAGTAGTCAAAATGTGAAATAATGATTGTATTAGTTAGGTAAAGTATAATTTGTTTCACCCTGTTGGGTGAACATAGTAGCACTGGTCGTTACAAAGTATGCAAGAAACCGAGTGATGCCAATGATTCTTAAATAAATGCTAACCTCTGTCAGCGTTTAAGGACAGATGATTAATAAAGTAGCATAACTTTGTATCCCAGATTTCCCATAGCTTCAATATCTCTTCAGCTTGTATTTTCAGAATACCAAGCAAAATCAGTTGCTGGGAAAATACTGCTGTTACAATGGAGCACCATTTTTTCTTGTTAGCTAATACAAAGAGAAGAGAAGAGAAGAGAAGAGAAGAGAAGAGAAGAGAAGAGAAGAGAAGAGAAGAGAAGAGAAGAGGAGAGAGGGGGGAGTGG
>WAAE01014794.1:14768-59620 GCA_013400495.1 Nicator chloris | reverse complement strand
AAGAGAAGAGAAGAGAAGAGAAGAGAAGAGAAGAGAAGAGAAGAGAAGAGAAGAGAAGAGAAGAGCCCCCTAACTTTAAGGTTTCTTATTCCCATACCCCTTTACTTGTGATCTCAAGAAGTTGATAACTTCTAATAAATGCTATTAAAAAAATCCAGAGAATTTCACAGAATTTTTCACAGAATTTCTAGGTTGGAAGAGACCTTCAAGGTCATCGAGTCCAACCATGTTCTTACACCTCAACTAGATCATGGCACCAAGTGCCACATCCAGTCTTTTTTTAAACACATCCAGGGATGGTGACTCCACCACCTCCCTGGGCAGACCATTCCAGTACTTTATCACTCTTACTGTGAAAAATTTTTTTCTAATATGCAGCCTATATCTCCCTTGGCGCAGCTTGAGACTGTGTCCTCTTGTTCTGTCCGTTGTTGCCTGGAGAAAGAGACCAACAACGGAACATATGGTATTTGACTCCATAGCAAACAAAGATGCATTTTTGCCTTTATCCAGCTGAGTACACCACTTTGGGCAATGAGCAGTGAGCCAGAGTCTGATTTGCTTCAACTCCCTTAAACTGCAAGGCCTTAAAAAGAGACTTTCTAGCACTAATAGTGTTGAAATTAAACTTTCAGAGGACTCATGCAAGTTAAAAGTTTGAATATCTTGACACACAAGAGGCAAATGCCCTTTCTCTGAAGGACTTTATTCTGCAGCATGCTCAGGAACTCACAACAGCCTTGAGTTAATTGAATGCAGTCTACGAGAGAAGTGTAACGTAGCATCCAGACACAATACAATGTATTCAAGTGTTTGTCCATATGTAAGTAGTTAATTGATTGTGTTGCTATAAAGCACGATTCAAGGTTATTGTATTATCTTTAGCACAAAGCTGTACAATTACAAAATCATACAGGTTGCAAAATACATTTAAGGGCAAGGTAGGCTTAACTACTACGTTGGCAATGACAATGAATTATTTTTCCTCTCTTTATCTTACTGTACCCTTCATAGCTCAGGGACATCATCTGGCGCTTGGTAAAATCTTAGTTCTATTTAGATCTTCTTCTAGGATGATTGGTAGTAAAAGAAATTGTGTGTGATTTCCAAGGGCATGCCTTCATGTTAAATACGGTTCACATTTGGAGTCGATTCTTGACCAGTCCCAATCATTCATGTATTGTGCTTTAAGCCTCTCAAAAACATATGGATGTTAAAAAAGCGTACAAAAATCCTCTACAGGGCTTTGCCTTTCTGTCCTCTCTTTCTAAACCTTTTAAGCAATTTTCTACATGACCGTGAAGTCCAGAAACTTACATAAAAGCTGAAATTCTCCTGGAAATATTTATTCAAAAGTCTGGGGAAGTGCTGATATTTCCAGAATTTTAATGAGATTGTGAAAGTTGGATTCTCTTTTTTCTTCTATCCAAGCATCTACCTGGACCTTGTGGAGCTCACGTGAAGACAGATTTGAAATAACACTCCATCTTACCTTCTCTTTCTTTAGGTCAAAAAAAAACATACAAAACCCCCATAGCAAATTAGAGGGGCCTTGGTGGGCTACCAATATTGTACTTTTGGATTGGATTCCCTATTTTTTCTCCAGTTTACCATCAGTGCAGCTGCACTAAATGAGGAACAACCTGGGGCAGCAGGCAGAGGGAGACAGGACCACAGGGTGTGTGGATACTCCACCAACCTCTGCCACCCTAGTGGTACAGTGGTGAGGAGAAGGTGAAGGGACCAAAGGAAAGATCTTTCTGTGTTCATGAAAAAGCTAAACCTCATTAAAGGCATATAGCATTTCTAGTGGCCAAGCAAATGACACAAGCTTTCTTTACCCTCATTCCTGGGCAAGCACAGATATGCTTTGAAATGTTCCATTTGTGTGTGCGTGTAGCTGGCAGAAATGACATAATTTTACAATTGTGAATTTTACAATTGTAGCTGCAACTTAAAATGGTGAGGTAGCTAGAAATATTGTCATCCAGTATGTGGCATCTTAATCCCTTGCTCTTTAAGGCAGACAAAAATGTTTGTGAAACATCTCAAAAAGACGTTATTTTTAACAAGTGACAGGCTGAAGCTAGAACATAATGGCCAGGAGCTTTTTAACAAATTAAATAGCATGATGTTCTTAGTATGAGTGTTAGATAGGAAATATTTCCCAGAAACAACTATTTGAGGGCATTCTATTGGGGAAGTAAAATGATTGTGAATTTTAAGTGGCTTTGTGAAAGGAATTTCCATGCAGAAGAATTTTGATTACTTTGTCTATCTTATCTGTTCATTAGGTGTAGTTTGTCTGCATAGAAGAGAATGTATATGTATGTATGTATAGATGTACATATATCTATTTCTGTATATAACAGAATGAAATGCCTTCTACATGTTCAGTTATGGAGCCTGTATCAGCTAACCTCCTTGAGACTGCCAATGCCATGGTTTCCTCAATGCATTAAAAAATAATATGGTTGCATACTACTGTATGTGTTCTTAGACTTCTCCTTTGAATTTGATAGGAAGTTATGGGTTTTCACATCAGTGCTGAGACCCTAAAGCATTGTACACATGCTAACAAATGCCTCAGACCTGATGAGACAGGAAATTGAGAAGCTGAAATGGAATAATAAAGGAAGAAAAACATTGATGCTTGCATGACCCTGGAAAATGACTGTTATGTTCTATTACAGAAATCAAAATAACTTTGGCAAGGATTTACTATTGAAGAAAAGTAGACATGAGACTAAACTTGGGGTAAAAGAGCAAAAGCAAAACATCATGTCAAACAAGAAGCCTTTGGAAGAGAAGAGACACCAATCAAAATACAGATTGACTTTTAAAAGTATTTTTAATTAAAATGTCTCATTTAATACGGACAATAATAAAGATAATTATATCTGAACTTCAAAGCATGTTGATAACCTGTAGGAGAGCTTCTAGATGCTGGTTAAGGAGTTATGATTTATATTATCCAAAATCAACACAGCTATAAAGATGTCTATCTGTTAGCAGTTTTGAGAATGCATCTACCATTTTGGTGCCTAAGCATCCTTTCCTCCTTTTATCTGGTGTAAAAAACAACAACCAAGGACCTGTGGAGAGTTCTCATTTTTAAGGGTATTCTGGTCCAAACTGTTTGACACAGCCACCTGCAGTAATTGCCCATCCTGGCTATTCATTAACCATTTGTTGAATTTTGTTTCCATGACAACTTCCTATATTATACTATCTCAGAAACTCAGTAGAATTCAGACATCAACTTAAAACACCTAAATATTTCTCTGAGTTGCATCTCTTGTTTCCTTGGCAACTTCCTCTCAAGTCACCCTAGGATATTTCAAGATACCCAAGACAAATTTCATTGCATTGATCTTTTTAATGAATTTACACTGACCTGCAGTATACACATTGTACCAAACTTAAAATATTAGATGGCAGAATCTTTATTGATTTCATTCAAATGCTGCTTCTCAGCCGAAATCCAATTACTTTGCCCCAGTGCGTACATTTTCCCCATTAAGGCTGTGAAAACAATGCTGCAAGGCGCTATCTATACGTGTGCAGACCGATCTGAAGATTAAAAACAACTTTGCATACCAAGTGCAATATTTCTGATGGAAACAAGGGCACGTTTTTGCTGCTCTGGAGTAATGTGTGATTATTAAAATAAATTCTAATGAGAAAAGGTAAATGCAGAGGAAATCTCAAGAAGCATTTACACTCGCATTTTTTTTTTGATACGTTGCAAAGGCAGTAGTTAGAGAAATCATAGCACAAAAAAAATCATCCCAGATGCTAAATCCCATCCTTTAGCCCCAAAGGAAAAAAACAGCTAACACTGATTCCATGCTGGTCACGAAAGTTGGTGACTCAATAGGTCTTCCCTAATTCTGCACATGCTTTTCCTATCTTGGAGCAGTCTAAGAGGCTGAAAAACAAGATGAATCTTGTATCTTGATTCCAGTCTCTTCCTCCAAAGTCCCCTAAGGAAAGAATGGCCCATTCTGAGCAAATATTAACCTCTATAGTGGGTAAACAACATTTTCATCTCCCACTTTTCTCCTTTCACATTGATTGGTCTCACAGCCTAAGGAAGTGAAACCAGGATCTGTCATATATGAATGGAAAAGTAGAAACCAGATCAGACCCTGAAAATTAATCTCTTCTGGAGATAGGAAAGGACTGAAAAGCTAAGATCCTCACACCAGAGTCTTATGCCCACCTGCATTATTGAATCCTACCATACTTAATTTCCCTAGTGTAAACCCATATCCTATTATTTCTAAATCTGGCCCACCTTCTTACGTTGGCATCTGTTTGTTGCTGACCTCAACCCTGGTTTAACATCTTCCCATTTTTATCTCAGCTTCCTTTTACCAGTTTTACTGAGTAAGCTTCACTCTAAAATAAAACTATAACCAAACACAGACAACACAATGACTTCTTCATAAGGGTGCAATAAGAGCCCTTCTTACATGGCAAGGGCTACTTCCTCCTCTGACCATGTGTTACAGAGATGAGCTGGCTCAAGCAAGAGCAATTTTCTGATTTAAACCAGATTTGGTTTTAATCTGAACCAGTTGGCCTTACCCAGGAAAGATGTCTGGGGTAGTCTTTTTTGGTGAAGACCATTTAAGTCTTGATCCAGTGTGGTGCACATGAGATCCAAAGGAAGGGAAAAAACAGTGGAGGACAAGGATCGTGTTTTTACTGCTGTGCAAATTGGCTGTCTCGGTGTCAATAAACAACAGTATTTCTTTAAAAGAAATAGAGTTTCTGCTGACAAAGAGATGAATGAAGGATGTTTTAAGAGAGGAAAGTGAGATTTTACTGTTTTGAGGTTAAGCTCAATGCTTGGGAGCAACCTGAAAGGAAATTAACTACTTTAAGCTCTCATAAAGCCTAACAAACAGAGCCTTGTATCACATTAATGCTAATTGATGGATGTGCAACACCTGAAGAGAAAGATTTGAGACATACAGTTATATACAAAAAATAAGCAGCAATGGCTTCATAAGAGGTAACTGGAGATGATTAATTCATACCTTAAAAAAAAAACCCAAAAGTGAGCTGTTTGTCTAAGCCAGAACCACCATCCCTCCTGCTGAGTGTCTGCTGCTTTCTTACTTTTGCCTGGCAGGAAATGATCCTTTGAAGACATAACGACTTGTCTAATTTTCTGCATGTTAGAAGTCTCATTAAGTATAATAAATTATTAATTCCAAAGAGATTATGGTGGAGAGAATTTGTTGGATCAGAGCTACAAGTGTTAAGCCCTTCTGCAAAAACACCAGTTTGCTGGGACCTCAACCTAGATAGCATGATAGCTTTGGGTCAGATAAATAATAACATTTATAGGGACCAAATTATTTGATGTGTGTGTAATTTCAGGCAAACCTAAAGTCCTGGGCAATTTGAATGCTATTAAACTTCCTTGTCTCTCGAGATAAATTATGTATTTTTTTAAAAAGAATTGCACACGCTCTTTTCAAATTTCAAATGCACTTCATAGTGTTTTGTAGATGACTTGCACTGCCAAGACTTGCTGTTATGCAGAATGCACTTTAATTAAGATTTTAATGGATGCCTTATGTCAACATTCATGGTTGTACTATGCTGTTTTAGCCTAGTGGTAAAATACTAATATTAAATTTTTAGTAGAAATTGTTCTTTGAAAGTATTTTTTGTTCTTGCTTTTCTCAGACTAATTGTTCTTTGATGCACAAATATTTCAGCTTTATTTAGGTGGGAGTATCAATGCAGGATAGAGTGTGATGCCTGGAAGGGATTAAGACTAAGTTCAGGAAAGACTGTGAAAGTCTTTCCAGTGGTTTCAGCTGGTTTTGGATCATGTTGAAGCAAACATTTTCAGATATTTCTCTTCAGCCATATTGACACTAGTGTAATGACAGGTCCTTAGTAAGCTATTTTCTTTGTCAAAATATATGATGTCAACACATATCATTACAAAGAAGATTTTCTTGAATGAGATCATCCATTTGTTTTGTCACAGTCTAGCTCTGAGCAAGCAATTCAAATATATATGTGTTTGAAATATAAGATATTTGTTGGACATATGGAATCAGTTTTTAAGATAATATCTTACTACACCACTACTTTCAAATCATTGCACCACTACCTTCAAATCATTGACAGAACTGTGGGCATTTTTTGAGAGAAGGAACAAAAGTGGAGGCTGATTTATTTACCCTGGAGACAGCAAAAATCCCACAAGGTTAGAGACAGTGTGTTGATCTGTACTTGTACTTCCAGTATAAAGGAGTGTAAAATATACTGCCTTTGTCTGTTCCATTTTGTTTCATTCCTGACTTAAATTCAGTGGGATTACCAGAAATAAAAAAGTCCTGCCTGACACAGTGGTACCTCTTTTACAGCTGGGCATGTGGCAATGGCCTGAGGGTTACATCTGCTTTGCATATGAATTTGCACAATGTATGAATGAGAGCCTAATGTGAAGGGTTAGCCTTTATATATTTGTATGAATTATAAAGAAACTGCAGAAAATATGTTTCAAAGGCTGCAGGGGAAAAGGGTATAAAATGGAAAACTGACACTTCTTGTGTCCATCTTTTTCTTCATGCATTATTTAACGTGTCTTCCACTGCCAATATCCATCAGGCTGAAATTCTTCAGGAAAAAAAAAAATCAAAACAGTAAAGCTTTGTTTGGAAGACAAAGAACCTCACAAGTGAGATGATATTTGCTTGGAAACTGGAAGCTGAACATTTATCCATCTAGGTGAAAGCAACATCGCAGTAAAACAAGATGATTTTAGTGCCAGCAGCACTCTCAAGTACATGAGGGAGTTCTTGGAATCTCTTCCAAGACTGCTCAGCTAGTGAAGTACAGCATTCACACTCATTCCCTATTTTTTATTTCCTGAAATGAAGTGTTAACACAGTGAAGACTTTGGGATGTAGTTTCCAAACTGTGATTAGCCTCAGGAGATCCAAGTTTTGGCTTCTCTCATGCCTGCAAAACCAGATGGACTTTCCATCAAAAGTTCTGGTGGCTGAGGATTTTCCTCCTTCTCTTGCCCTTACTTTGAAGAGGTTGGTATGAGAAGGTGTGTTGGGGAAGAAGTGGCTGTGACCATTTCACGTTCTGTTCTGATCACTTGGGGCCTCTGAAAAGATTTGCTTAGAGAAATTCCTGTTTCCCTGTAGCATCTCTTGTTTTGTTTAGAAAAGGCACTAGGAAAGTCCTAGTCCTTCACACTTACTTCAAGGAAAGTCCATTCTTTGACCAGGAAGCTCAACAACATCAAATCACTTCAGGGAATTTCGATTCAGAGACAAAATATGTAGACATGTCCCTTTTGTCTGGGTGGGTTTTAGTTGATTTATTTTGTATGGTTGTAATCCATATCTCCAGCCCAGGTGAGACCTCAGTTCGAGACCAGCACCCCCAACCCCAGACCCACATTCCCATGAGACCTGAAGAAATAGATATATTCATCACAGCAGAGTCCTGGTGCCAGTAAGGGTGCACTTGCAATTCCTTTGGAGAAGTCTATCTATTATAACCTTGTCAAATATTTACCTTTCACTTCGAAAAATTACATGGCTCTTGCCAATCAAAGTCACTTTTTCTCTTTTTCTTTCTCTTTCTCTCTCTTTTTCTCTTTCTCTCTTTCTCTTTCTCTTTCTCTTTCTCCAAGGGGTTCAAGTTGTACCAGATCTTCTTTCCTGTGAAGAAATTTTCATCTGCCTAACCCACTCATATTGTTGCAGTGCTAAAAGTAAAGCCCTAGCAATTGAAACAGGAAAGTGCCTCATGATTTGGAACAGACACTAAATCTGGTGGGAACCAAGGGGCTTGGGTTATGGATGTGTGACCCAATAGATGGTGAAAGTCAATTTTGATTCATCTACTTGTAAGGGTTTTTAAATCACACTTTCAACTCACATGTTCTTTTTTAGAAGACAGAAAAGCTCTTCATCTTTTAAACTAGTGATATACCATTATTGAATGAATGTGAGTTCTATTTATGTTTGACTGAAGTGCTTTTGTCATGGTCTGATCAATCCTTCCTGAGGCTCACAGAAGCCTTCCAGCTGACTTTGCTGAACTTTGCACTGTCTTTACTGAATGATTGTGGCTTGTAAGGGAAGGCTCCAGAAGGCTTTGCTTAGCTTAGATATTATTTCCCCATTTAGATACCCCAAGAGGTACGAATTCACGTGACTGTAATATTAGTTTTTCAAACCCTTGTGAAGACAATTATTTATTATAGGCAGGGCAATAGGACAATTTTTTATACTATAACTAGCAAAATTGTTGAAATTGAGTGCCTTATTTTTGCCAATACTTTTGACAGATACTGCTGTGCTTCCTATACTTTTTATTGCACAAAACAGCTGCATGTAAAATGATGGAGAGTATAGTCTAGTGACTCCAAATGAATATTTGCTCAGTCTGGGACTTTAATCAATGTAAAAATATGAGGTTTTTATACTGAAATGTTTCAACCAACTTCTGATTTTTGTCTGTTTCTATTCCGTGATTGTATTTGGAAATTATCTATCATCTTTGAAACAATTATAGGTGTATAGAAATGAAATTCTATTGCAATGGGTGGTAGCCTGGTGCTGCACCTCCCTTCTCATGTGCCTAAGACCCCACGGTTAACTTGCAGCAGTATTTTTTAATTCATCTGTCTGAGGCAGATGTTGATGTGTAACTAATATCACTGAAATATATGAATGCATTTCCATAATTAGTGTCTTGTGAGGGTAGATTTGGATTTAATGGCGGATTCAAGTCTTAAGTGTCCTGCAAATTGCAATATACTGATTAATACTATCCTCTCAACCAGAACTTAGTTTAACAGCCACCTGTTTCCAAAATATCCAGAAAGCCATAACCGGAGTAGCCCAGCAGTTAAATCAGAAAAATAAATGAAGTTCGATGGGCATACTGAAATGTAACTATGCTTGTAAGAGAATATTATTAAAGCTGGGATTGGTAAACATTAGGAAATAATTTTGAATATTTTCATTCAGGATGTATTCAGCCGTTTAAATTGGCCCTCCAGGTAACCTTTCATACAGCACTAATATTATTTTAAAGTGGAAAAGCTGAGTAATTAAATGACTTTAGGGCACAATATTTACCAGATGTAATCAAACAGAGTTTAAGAATGAAGAACAATCAAAATTTACTTTTCTGTATAACTGCTTCCTGCAGTAATCACGCAAGCTTCTAAAACTGAAATCAGAGTATGTGTGCTGAGCAGGGAAGGTTTGCTTTCATTGGCCCTCCTTAATTAAATTTCCATGTATACTACGCTGAATCCATAGTCACTCAGAAGCAGCAAACCTAGTCAAGAAGAAAATAAGAACACTGGAATTTAATATAATTTCTTCTCTTCCTGTTGTGCTTGCCTTTGCACAGTGTGCTTGGAGCCCCATCGTACCCATTTCTTAGGGGAGAATCCAGCAGCACTTATCAGAGGGTTACCACTCCCGAGAGAGGTATGCAGGAGGGAGAAAATGGAACATTAGTAGCCAGAGCTTGTTTGTCTTTTGTTGTAGGAATGTCAGTCAAATGTCAGTAGCCTGTAACCCTGTGATGAAGCAGCTACCCTGCTCTCTCACCATCACTTTCGCTATATATCTCTGTGTCTTGGTTTGTTTCTGGATTGGAGATTTTTCTTACCTGATATTCCACGGGGTGAGAAGAAAGTCAAAAGAAAATTATTACAGAGCTAGTGCCCTGCCAGGCAGTATCCAATTGAAGTATTGATTAGGCTTGTGAGGGCTCCACTGGACCAGAAATTCTTTGATGCCTGAATTGGCTGCTGGTGTCTGGAACAATTTTTATCTGCAACAGAAGACATTATTCATTTATTTTAACAAGGTGCTTGCAAATTGACCAGTCTTTGAAAGGCGTGTCAACAAATTTTAGCCATGTCCCTGGACTGGTGTGGTCTAAAGTGACTGAGTATGAATGAACAAAATTTCAGAAGTAGAAACATTAAGCACTTCCTGTTTTATTACAAGATGTCTGAAAACAACATCGTAGGATTGCATGTAAAAATAGTTTTCTATCTGAGTGGAGTAAAGAAGCAAGTGTGTTGTGTACAGAAAGTCTGCAGCAATTGACTCAGACCTGTGATTTTCCTTAAGCAGTGACTAAGTTCACCCTATTGGGGACTACAGAGCAGTGATTGTCCTCTTGCAGACAGATGGCCTCCCACACTTTATCTGATTGTCAGGAGAACAAGAATGGAAAGAATTGCAAGGTTAAATTACTGTTACTTGGATATGGAGATTTTTGTGTCCTTTCATCCACTGAACTTTATTGCTATACCACCTGTGATCCTGTTGCTAACCATTGCCCATCAAAGTCCATGCATGGTCACAGCTCTCTTGGATGGTGTGTCACCTCACTCTGGGGCATGCCTTCTTCTGGTTTGCCATCAGCCAACATTAGTACAGCCCTGAGAAAAATGTGTAGAGAGGGCATCCTTTTTGTTTTCTATCTACTTTTGAAAGGGGCCAGGAAACTCAAGGAGGAAAGCCCTCCTGTCTGGTTCTGCTTGCAGCTCAGGATCCAGGCTTTGTCTCCATATTACAGAGAAAAATCTCTTCAGGGTCAAGACCAAATCCCATCCTAAGCTGCTTTTCCTGATGTAAAAGGAAAAGTGCTTCAACAGCTTCTTGGATTTAAGTGGAAAATATTACCTTTTTTCATGTGTAGTCTTAAATAAGTACATGCAATTTTGGAGTTTATACTTTAGAGTGCTACCAAAAGAGTTGCTGTGTTGTAGTCCATGAATGCAATGGCAAAGAACCAAGGCCTATCTCCTGTGTCAGATAGGACTGCTATTGGCTAAAACCATTCCTGGCTCTGTCCTGCATCTCTCCACCCCATTGTTGAGTCTCTGAACTTTGCCTTTGACTCTTCCTCTCTGGTTCTCATACAAGTGTGAAGGAGAAATCACAAACCCAGTTGTTCTTAGGAACATATCAGGAAAGCACTGTTTTCAAGTAAAGTATTATGCACCCCTTCCCCCTCCCCCTCCCCTTATATAAGACTTTCTTTGGCTTGCATATGATCAGCCAGTGGAACTTCATCCATACAAAAAGTAATAAATCTGCCAGGAAAGCTCATTAGTTTAATTTATTATGATTAAATACAAAGATTGTTCACTTCCCTGTTTCATCAAGGATTATAATCAAGATTTCAAATGTGGCCAGAAGGGACATTTCAGCTAGTGATTCAGTCTGTAAGACAGAAAGCAGTCTTGTATAGGAAAACATAGTTAAATATGCAAGCACAGTACGTCTGTATGTGAATTTGAAATATAATTGCATAACGATCTTGACATTTAACATGAAACACTTCTAGGAGGGATTCATTTGGGGATGGAGGTTGAATGCCATTATTTTTCCTCTCATTAGTACTAAGTTTTACATATAACCTTTTAATTGAAATATGAGCAAAAATAAACAGCTAATGCTTTGTGATCCAAAACTGTCTGGACAGACAGATGAGTTTTGTGGAAGATTGTTTTGTGTATTTCTTGAATGACCTAAAATATTTCCAAAGCAGATTAGTGTTTTAAGAGACCTTTCACACTGTACTTCAACTAGCTAACAACCATCTCTCCTAAAATTACTGCTTACAGAGCCCGTGACTCAGCATGTGTTTTCTAGCGGTGACTTGTGAGAGAAATGGTTTATTGGTGGCTGAGGATTGCATCTTTCTTCCTTACTCTGCCTTAAACCATTACCTGAACCTGTGGGTTGAATTCACTCATGGTTTTGTCCCATCATCCTCTTTTTTTTCTCTTCCTCTTTTCCTGAAAGCTTTCCCAAAGCAATCCCCACCTCCCCTCTGTGTGTGGGAGCTATCCGTGAGGCAGGTGTATGCCAAGGACTGGCGTTTCACCAATTGTTTGTGCACTTCTGTGGAAAAACAGAGGAAAGTCAGGAACTGCCAGAATGAATCAGACCTGTGGTTTCTATAATCCATCATTCTCTGACATTAGACACATATTCCTCTGAATCATATGAATTCTCTTTGCTGTTTTCTTGTTTCCTCCTCCTTTTTTAGGGGTAAATTTTGCACAGTCTGTGGAAATATGGAGAAAAATAAAAGATGTACTAGAAGAATACAATGGGATTTCAGTTGAAGGAGAAATATATTTCTGGGCTGTTACATTTTCATGAGGGATATTTGCTGAAGCCTGAATGGTGTAATGACAAGGGCACAACACTCTTTCCACTTGTACAGCTAGTTTGGGCACTTAGCACAAGTGACTGTATGAGCACATTGAGGATGTTTTGGGATATCCTGGAAAAAAAAGAATTCCGGAAACACAAAACAAAGGAAGCACAGAAAGCAAAGTTGCTATACGATTTGAGTCAAGCACTTTGACCCCTAAAAACCAAAGCTGAAAATCAGATTAAACCATGATTAAACAAGAGCATAATACCTTAGAAAGGAATACATTTACTTGTTGCATGTCACTTAAGAAGAATTAAGATTGAAAACTAGGAAAACTTGAAGAAAATACCCATATGGAAAGAAAGGATGTATTATGTTTATTATCAAATGTAGCACATTAAACATCATTTGTGTGGCAGAGGAGAGCTGACCAAAAAAAATCCAAGAAAATAAGACATTGCTGGAAAACTTCAGTTTGTGGAAAAAATTTGGAGGGTGTAACTTAAAGCCCTGCTTCATCAAAGCTGAAATTTTTGTTCTAAGCACAGCCAATGACCCCAGATACCTACTGATTTGGTGATTAGGCTCCCTTGGGAATGAGACTTCAGGTGTAAGTCCTTCTGCTGGCTCCTTCAGGCTGGGGGCTTCAGCCCAAGTGTGTGACCATGTGAGGAAACCGTTCCTGTAGAGGTCTGGGACAGGAATGACACGGCCACTGCTGCAGAGATGACTTCTGGGCAGCCAAGAGCAGTGTGACTGCACGGCTGCCCATCTCACCAGACACCTGTGCTGTGCAGCAGCTGTGCAATGGCCTGCCATGGGGCATGGGGACATGCTGCCCATCCCTCTGTATGGCCATCCTTCTAGCCAGCTCCATGTTTCTGCTTGAACTATGCAACTTTAGCAGCAGGTCCTGTACTCAGCCATCGGTCTCGGGCCCATAGGAGGGGAAATGTGGTTGCTCTTTTGTGTAGGCTTTTTATCAGATGGAGCCAGGTGGCGTACATTCTACTGCCATTAAAATGCAATTCTCTTCAATGAATCCTTGCATGTAGGCAGGGACTGCCACATTAGATCATTTGCAAGTCCTGCCACCATCTGGGATTTATGTGCAGTGTTACTCAAATGATATATGGTGCAGCCCCAGGAAAATGATGGCAGTGAAGAGAATGTACATTGAATGCATTCATCGACCTTATTCCATCTGAAGAAATGCAATCATTCCCTGACACAAATTTTCTGCCTAGGAGGAGAAGCAGCATCTATTAGAGTCTTCTGGTAATAGTTTTTTTTTTTTCTTTCCCTATAATAATGATTGTTAAAAAATAATTGTGTGCATTAAAGTTCATTTTATGAGAGAGTGAATGTCATGAAGGTATTGGTGAAATATTTTCAGGTTTGGGCCCATGTATCTGTCTGATTAAAGAAAGCTTGAGTTTTTCAGGCAGTCTCACATGTGGTGAGGTGGTTGTTATGGCAACAATACATTTTTTATGAGTTGTAATAATGACAGAGCAGCATCTTTTAAATTATCAGGATTTAAAGTTACAGCTGCTTTGTTTTGCCTTCCATTAACCCCTTAAAAGTAGTTCAACATTTTCATGGCTCTGTGGTAACATCTGTATGCTTTTCTTGAGTACATAAAAAAAAGAGGGTCTTTAAAAAGGTGCATACATCAACCGAATAACAACTTTCATTGTGCCTCAAGAATATTGCTTTGTCCATACCCACTGTGATTACTTTTCACTGTTTTTTAAACAAGTATGTTTCTCACAGTGCAACAGTCTTAACTGTGGCCAAAGTGCTGGATGTATTCCTAGGTGTTCCCAAGATTAATGTTGATGTTCCAGTAATTTTCAGCTAACCGTGAAGGTAATACATTTTTGGGTGTCTTCTGGGAAGTTCAGGAAGCAATGGAACTTCAGTGATCCTTGTGACTTTCCTAGATATCCCTGCTGGAAAGATTTGATTTAATTTGAGGTTTATTCTTCACTACAGCCTGCCAGCATGTGCACATCCTCAAGACCACTGCTCACCAAAAGTCCTGATGATACTGCAGGAGTCGAAGAGAGAGTTCTTTCCAAAAGAAGAAGGATTTTTGTCTTCAGTGGAGAGAGAACAGGAATTGCATTCACACATAACTCACATTTGTCACTACTCATGTACCAAGCAGAAATATCCAAATATTTCACTCTTAAGGCTTCTTTTAGACTTGGTTGCCCTCAACACATCCAAGTCATCCACTTGAACAGCCCATCCCACTGCTGTTGTTGACCAGGAAAATTTTATTCCTTTGGATGAGATAGACTATACTGAAGAGAAATCATGAGTAGCTTTAAATAAACTAGCCATGGTTAGGATACTTCTGGAGTCAGTTTGTGAGACTTTATTCCAGAGTGTATTCCATTCACACACAGGAGCACATGTATTTGGTCTACACTGAATGCAGGGCTCCTCTACTTGCAGCCTGAGAAAGAAATGTTTCAGCTCACTAATTCTCCTTTCTACTGATGTTGCTAATATCTGAAAGGGAGTTGTGGAAAAATAGCACAAATAGAAGTTATCTGTAGAGAAAACCAGAAGTAGAATCCAAGAAGAACCCACTTTTCCACACTGTTAAGGAAGCCACACATTTAAATTATACAAAAATACAGTGTAGAGTTTGCTTTTATGTGTCCTGTGTGTCTAAAAAGTTTTGCTTGTTTCTGAAAGTATTTGAAAGAATATTTGGTCCTCTATTACTGTCAAGCTTCTTTACCCCTTAGGCCATTTGTTGACAAGCTTCCATGTATCATTGCTACTAAACACCTGAGACCGTTTTAAATGTTAAAAAACCCCATACCAATCTGTTCTTTGAATAAATTTTAATGAAAGGAAAAAAGGCATTTTTATGTAGAACTTGACCGTAAGTGGATCATTCTTTGTTCAACGCTCATAATCAGCTTTTCCATCCCCCCCTCCCCTCTTTGAAAGTGAGGTCATGCTCAGTACTCACACTCCTTTTGGCATCTAAAGAAAAACGTTACTCTTAAATTGGATGAGATTGCTTTTACAAAAAAACCACAAATCGTCATAAGAATTAAAAAGGCCCAGTCCATGGTTTTATAATTGGAGGTTTTATTTTCTTTATGCGCTCAAACAAATAGTACATTAGCATATTCAGTGCTTGAAAACAGCTATTTTCTGATTGTCTTCAAGAGATGGGCTGTTAGACTGAGAAATGCCAGGAAAGACTTTATATGTAGTTTGTAGGTGGAACAAAACATGCCTTTGTCTACAAAATCTGCTTTTAGTTTAATTCTCAGGACTGAATAAATATTGCTCTAGCATGCCTGAATATTTAATGTTGCGCTTATGATATGACTGCTGTCTGATACACACATGCAACTTCATCAGTTTGGGATTTTTTCCTCCTTCTTAGACTTTTTTGGAGGAGGACTCTTCGAAATATGAGACTAAGATCTGAAAGGGCTACAAAGCTTTATCTTTGGAGGAGGAGTCCTTAAACATAGAAGTTACTAAAGCTAGAATTCCTAAAGATTTCAAACTTGTTGAACGATTGGAATAGAGGGTTTTTTGTCTTTTTTTTTTTTTTAAGATCAATTTAAAAAGAAGTTTAAAGACATTTAAAAGAAGACTTAAAAAGAAGTAGAATGCAATTTAACAAAGAGAAATGCAAATCTGGGTCAGGATAGTCATATACAGGTGCGGAATGGAGAGTAAGAGCAATGCAGGAACTCTGCAGAGGAGGTTATGATTTAAAAAGGTTCACAAGATGAACATTAGTCATGGTGTTGTGGTAAAGAAGGTATCACATTATGATGCATATAAACTAATGCACTACCCCTCAGATATATGAAGTAATAACATCCTGTGGTGGCACAGCCTCCACTGCAGAGGTGTGGCTTGTATGTCTATTAAACTTACTAAGTGTATGAATGACCAAAAAATTAAAAAAGGATATAAATAGACCATAGAATCATGTAAGATGTAAGGTTGACCAGATAAAGTAATAGAATTTACTGCATATTTCTCCTTCTCTACTACCTTTTTTTTTTCTTTTAATCTCTTCACACAGGTTTCAAATTCAAAACTCCAAAAAAAAAAAAAAAAAAAAAAAAAGAAGAAAAAAAAAAAAAAANAAAAAAAAAGGAGAGACAAGAAGGAAGATCAACTTCTTTTCTACATCTGTTGCTTTTTGAAAACAGGGAATATAAGTCAAGGAATTGACTTCAAGATGAGAAATATTCTTTTAACAAAGCAATGAAATGCTGAAATAGATTGCCAGGAGAATGCTGGAATCTGCCAGATTGCCTTTAAGAACAGGCTGGAGGGAAATCTGTCAGGGAAGACAGTTGATCCTTAGGGTGAAGAAATAACATAAATAATCTCTTTGGTTCTGCTTTATAGATTTCTCTGAGTATTGTTGTGTGCTGTTTTGACTCACAATACAATATCACTCATGGCCTGTACGAAGCTAACCAAGTCTGTGTGTTTTGATTTTCTTATACCTCCCTTTATTTGTGAATAGCTAGAAGATCCTGTAGCTGGTATTTCAGGAGATGGGGTAAGTGAATATTTCAAAAAAGGATGTTTGAAAATATTGCACTCATTAAATGACACTAAGACTTTCGCAATGAGGTGATGCTATAGAATGAGGTGATGCTATACAGACATATTAACTTTAATCAATGGAACCTTGGCTACCCAACTGAAGACATTAGGCAAGTGGGGTTTGGTTAATTTTAAGACTCCACCTTTCTTAGTAACTAGGCGTGAACAAACACACAAACTCCCATCCTGCAGCTGGAACACAGTCAGCTGTAAGAAGGGTTTCTCTAGGGTGCTGAAGATGTACTGTAAAAGGTCCTTAAGATGAGTGGAAATACCTTATTTCAGTTTCATCTACAGTGCCTCTCAGATAGGGCCAGTCCTCTGTATCATTTAGTGAATGCTTCACTCACTCCATTTGGTGACCAGTTAATCTCTTTCACACCATTCATTTTAGTAGTAGCATTTCTTTGTCAAGTAGTTCTTCAGTGATTTGGGCAGATATTGAAAACCTGGGCTTTGGCGGTAACTAGAGTACCAGGTACGGAAATTTTTTTGCAGCAGACAAAGCACTTTCTGTCACCATCATCCTTGGAATGTGTGAAATGAGGTGCAATACAAAAGCAGTGAGTTCACCTCCACTTTTTGGTGCTAGGGAACAAGTGAATGCCCACAGATAGCTCTGACAGGTATAGGAAGTGTACTATGTGCACAGGACATGACACCGAGATCTCCCTGGGCAAGGCTCAGGCATTGGCTTTCCTGCTTGACTTCAGTCACACATTCACAAGCTGCACAGATAACTGCAGAGGATGTCAGACAGCTGATTTCCTGGGCTCTAAGTGAAAATCCTTTAGGTATCTGCTAGGTGGTTATAGCACCAAGTGAGAGCTCCAAAGATTCCCTCCCAATGCCAAGGTTTGCTCAAGCATGATGGGAGTATGATGAGAACCACCCCCAAGGACCTAGCCCTTTCTTGGAGGGCAAGGAGGGCATAGATGTGTCTGTGTCTGGCCAAAGCTCTTTCTGTTTTCTTTACCTATTTTTCATTTATCTGTTACCTGTTTTTCCTCTCCACATCTCTTTTTATCTACAGAGGTACTTCACACCAGTTCACCTTGGTGTTTGAATTTTCATGAAAAAAATCTTTCTGTTTGAATTTGTGTCTCCATACTAGATATTATTTATATTTTTTCTCTTTTCACTTTTCTGTTCTTTTTCTCATTACCTCCTGGTATTTAATAAAAATCCTAGGAAATTCAGACCATAGCTTTCAATACCTATGGCAAAGTTTTTTTCGAGCTTGACTTGAATAGGTTTCAGTATTTTTTGTCAGTGCAGGGATATAAATACATGGTTTTATGGAAACTTTGTTCATCTCAATGCAGATCATGTGGAAATATTACTTACTATGAAAATACTAGTAAGAGATTATTTCACAATGGTGATACAGATCTGTCCTACAGTGAACAGAAAATCCAGATCATGCTGTTACCTGAAAAAGTGCATACAAAACTTCTTGAGTTATCATAGAATCACAGAACTGGCTGAGTTGGAAGGCATCCACAAGGATCATCAAATCCAGCTTCTGGCCCTACACAGGACAGGCCTGGGAATTACACCATGCACCTGAGAGCGTTGTCCAAATACTTCCTGAACTCTGTCAGGCTGGTGCTGTGACCACTTCCCTGGGGAGCTGTTCCAGTGCCCCACCACCCTCTGAGTGGAAAAGCTTTTTCCAACATCAAACCTAAACCTCCCCTGGATTCTGTCACTGATCACCATGTTTAAAAAGGGATTAAAGTTGATTTGTTCATTATTCCCAGTGCTTAACAGTAAAAAATGTCTTGTTTTCAGGTTTATTTTTTTAAACCATAAATAAAAAAATTTAGAATTAGATCTCAAAACTGTCTTTCCTTGTACAAATAAGGACGCCATTTAAGAATAACTTTTCCCAAAAGCCTGAAAAACATCTATATAATCTGATTTTTCTACAAGATTGTAATACTCCTAAAAGTTCTGATGCTAATCCTGCTTCTTAAGTACTTTTCTCCTACTCGGGACCATTTTTTCAAAGCAGCTGCAAAATACTGAGTCAGCCAACCCCATGTGATGTCTCACACGCGTTGAACTTAAAATGTCAAAACAAGATCCATGTTCCTGAAAAACAGCAAAAACAGCATAATTTTTTTCAAATTGCATAATTTACCAGTCTCTTTTTTTTAGCCTGCAGGCAAATAATGAAAAATTTAAATTTTGTGTGCTTCTGACTGGGAACTGCTTTGCATCATCAGGTGAAGAGGGAGCACATTACATGCAATGGTACAAAAGGACAAGCTGTTGATTTCATGAAATAATGGTATGGCTGTTTGAATTGCTGAGCAGAACCAAATAGCTTGCTGAGAAGTGAGGAAAGGTATTTTCTTATTTCCAACTTCCTTAACTAGATCAGCCAATAGCTGTTTTTGCTTTGGACTACGGAATAACTTTGCGCTGTTCTATTTATTCACATAAGAAACATCTTGTTTTTTGATTCCTTTGACGTGCAGCTAGACATAAGCCTCAGAAGTCATACTCATGTGTTCCCTCAGCATAAGGGCAGATGATGATGTTCTAGTGAAAGAAACAGGAGCTGACTTTCAAAGGTGCTGAGAAGAGTATCTGAACAATCAGGTACCAGTAAGGAATCATGAATATAAAATATAAACCTAAATCAACTGCCACAGGAACTCTTTTCACTGAAATTGAAAATGTGGTATGGGAGCCACAATTATTCTATGGTATTAGCTTTATAAGGATATCTTTGGCGATCTGTCAGCTCCTGAAGCTGTGAGCAACCCACAGGACACCTCTTGCTGACACCAGAGGCACAGGAGGGTAATTAATGAAAATCTCCAAGTGCTGAAACAATGAAGTTAATGAGATTTTGAAACTTTGCTTGCCTGGGGTCAATACTGTTCATTTTGACCTTCTCCAGAGAGTTAAGAAGGCAAAATGGATTAAAGCTGTAAGGAGTGAGAACACCTAACTTGTGCACATGTGAGCATTTGGCTGCCTGTGTCTCCCAGATGATGGAGAAGAAGCAGTATCAGGTTTTCAAAAATGGGGTTTTTTTGTAAGATACCCTTACCATGCTTTGCTTCAGATCTGGCTGGTGGCTGAAGAGCAACTGACACTGAAAGAAAAGACCAAGACAGACAATGCAAATCTCAGCATGGGTGTGACTCAAAAACTGAGATATCCCTCCATCCCTCCATCTTCCCCAAGCAGGAAGGAAGATGGGCAGAATCTGAGAAATTATTGTGATGCTTTGCACAGGCCATAGAGAGATTTGTAAAAATATGTATTTTGTCAGCCTCCAGTTAATTTCAATATTGGGTACTTATGCTACAAAATGACAATGTTATGACAATGACAAATGCCTGAATGTTATGATAAGAATACATTATAATCATAAAAATGACCATAAAAACTGCTTCTAATAAAAGAAAAACTCTACAAGAAGGTCAGAGAATCATTTACTAGGAAAAAGTGACAGCCTTAAAGCCAGTTGTTGAAAAAGTGGATGTATTTTAAGAAAATATATTAGTTTGGGCATAATTTGTTATACAAATCTTTCAGCCAAAGATAAAGGGTAACTTATCCACACATAAGTGTACCTTCAAAGCTCAGCTAGCAAAATAATTCCAAATGTCTTGGATTCCAAATATTCAATTAGGACCTTGGGTAATAGCTAAACCACATTTTTTATTTTCTTACAGAAGTGTACTGCTTCAAGAGAATAACATGACATTGTCACCACAGGTACTGCAGAGTTCTGAAAATCTGAAAGGATTTTGTGGATTCTGTTCATGTGCAAGTGGTTTCCAAACCTTTGTACCCACTGAGAGTCCTGTACTGTACTGAGAACAGCCTGAAATCCCTGACAAATACCTGGTAGTGCCAACAGCTGGAGTAGGCAGAATGTGAACTCCCTGAAATGGAAAGTCATCCAAAAACATGCTTCTTGGATCCCAACCCTCCTTTACTTCCTAGTAGCTAATTAAATATTTCCATCAAAGTGAATTAATAAAAGTAAGTTAAAAATTAATGTTGATGAAGTGCTTCACCTACTCCTCTGTGCAGGGTTTTGTATCTGTCCCTTATGGGCAAGAATAGCTGAACCAGATATTATTTCCACTGTGATTTTTTTATGCATTTTTGTGATGTGACAAATATTTGTTGACAGTTTGTTACAGGTTGCCCATGGGCTTTCATGGAGCTGCAGGAGAGAGCCTGCAGAGAGAAACTCGACATGTAGAAAATGTGACTTCAGCGGAAAAATGGAATAAACTTGGTTAATTTACAGAGAAGACTTTGGTAGAGCTTGTGGCAGTCTTCAAGTATATAAAAAGTCTTTGCTAAGAGAAAGAGCATTTTCTAGTACTGAATTCAAACAATGGCCATGATGGTCCAGTTTGAGCATTGATAAGACTTATATTTATTAAGTATATTTAAACTCAACAATAAAATGCTTAGCTGAACTAGAAAATCTCCATTTGGGAATTTAAAGAATTATTAGACACAACCTGTCAAGACTGCTGTAGATGACTTGAACTGGGGCAGGGGATGGACTGTGCTTTGTTCTTTGTTGCTTTGCCATGTTTGTGTGCCTGTGGTTTTCTTCTGGAATGTCCACTCTGCAGTAATGTATTATCAATATCAATTAATGAGCTGAAAGACTCAGGAATGTGGTGATGGAACTGTCTCACTGGCAACAGGAGAGTAACATCAGATAAGAGCTATGGTACTCTTGTTCCTATTTCCTAGTCTATTCAGCTGTTAGTGTCATTGATGTGCTCTTTGCCATGGTGTTAAAAACACACAAAAAATTTGACAAAATAGTATAAGGCAAAGGAGATTTCATGGGAGATGTGCAATTTTCCATCAGTTTGCTGCTTTACACCTCACAAAGCAGAGCCTTTAAACTGTGGGAGAAACAAATTGTTCAGCCATTTCAGTAGAAAGAGAAGCATCTAAGTTATAAGCAAGAGTTTTGCTGTTATGATTATGCAGGGGGTAAATACAGAAAATGTAACATTTCTCCCTTGGGTGATAAGAGATAGACTTTCTTTGTGTCCACTACTTCTTTCCCCAGCTAATAACATAAAAAAATCCCTGTACCCTCACCATTACATTCACTGAATTCAGTAGAGCTGGTGGCTGATTTTAGGTCAATATTATAATTAGAGTAATATGGTACCATTTTATTTTAATCTTGTGGAGAGCTGAAGCACAGGTGTATTCAAGGCTGATTAAGCCTGCAAAATTCTTTAATGAAATTCAGAGTAGATATGTATAATGTTTTTGCAATATATTTCAATTATTTCAACGGGAGGTATGTGTTACAATGTGATTTAGATTAAATATATTTTAAATGTATTGCTATTCATTTTAATAAAGAAAACAGTACAGTCTATAAGTAATTTGAATATTTAATCGTACAGAACAGGCAGCATAAATGAAGACAAGAATGATACTAGAAAGCTGACTCAACTCTTCTATCACTTGATGTGCAAGGATGTGAGAGTCCATGGTACTCAATGAAAATCTCCAGAAAAATCTTGTGGAAGACAAAAGAAAAAGCATACCTCAACTTCTTTGTGGGGCTTGTTGAGGACTCGTGCAGATTGTGTGTCTTATGGAAATAGCTGTCCTTGATTTTCCTGAAAGGGCAGTTCACTCATGGGTCAAATTCTGTGCTCAACAGAGCAAATGCTCTAAGTTCGAAGTGTGTATTAATTATGTACTTAACTATTTGCAAATAGTACATCACGAATTTTAAGTTGCTGACATACTCTGGGGAAACATGAAATGATGAAGTCTTCTCCTGGAACACTGGGAAAGATTGCTGTCTCTTCTACTCAGAATACCAACACAGAGAAGTGGTGGGCAATGATGTTGCATTGCTGAGCACCCTTTGCTTCCATCACTTTTACTGGAACTCTGCATGTTTTTGCAACCCTGAGTGGAATGGATTGATCAGATTCCAAAAGATGTGAGGCAAATGAATCCTGCAGATAACTCCATGGTTATTTGTACCTTATGAACATTATCATCTTGAGAAATCCAACTGGTTTTTTAATTGAATAAAACATCCAAAAGTGGAATCCCTGGATTTATGCCCCATTCGCATTTAACATGTCACCACAATTTAATCTCTGTATTGTTTAAATTTTTTGAATTGTCTTAAAGACCACGGTTGGGTTTGTTTGTTTGTTCGGGTTGGTTTGTTTCTCTTTTTCCCCCTCTAAGAGCCAGCATTGCATAGTTAAGTTGCTGTGGTACTGTACACTTCCACCTGCAGCTTTCAGCATGGGTTCATCCATCGGAAATCCACCGTGGCATTACAGAGGAACAATCCCTTCAGACTTCAACGGTTGAAGTCATGCAAAAGATTTTGTCATTTGTCATTATAATCCAATACAGCAAAACAGCTACCTTATAGGGATGAGGACGGGAAAGGCTTTTATATGATTACATCACAAGATGATAAATGAGAGCAATTTGTGTTCATTATGAGAACAGCATCCCAAAGAGAATGTTGTTATAAATTTTGTCCTGCTTTCCCTTCCTCCACCACAAAACTAGCACAGCAGCTTAGAAATAAGCAAGATGGCTCTGAAAACAATCCAGACAGAGGAAAGCAAACCAGTGAAGATTTGTCTGCATTTTACTCTAGCAAGAGCATTGAAAATTAGAAAAGTAAAGGAGAAACACAGAATGATAATTAGGACAAATCCTTAAAGTTGCTCATTTTTATTGGATAAAGAATATTTTTGTTTAGTAAAATGTTCATCCTGTGTGGAAAACAAATAACTTGTTTGTGAAGTGGAACAAAATAATATTTTGAAAATCAGACAATGAAAACATTTTGTTTCGTAAACTGACACTCTTTCAATTTGAATGTAAACCCTGAACTTCTTAGTGTTTATTACAAATCTGAAAGAAAAATATTTAAAACTTATTCTTAAATTTTCTTTTAAGCTAGAGATGTCAGTTTGCCCCCAGCAATTTTAGGTTGATACAGCTGCATTTTCAGAAAGAAACTTTTGGTGGGTAAGTTTTCAGTCTACTCTATAACTGAATGACTACTGAGGTCAGCAATTAGCTAATCCTCTCTTCCTTTTCCCATATGTATTGCTGCAGCAGCAGCAACAGACTGGAACACAGTCCTCTGATGCATTTGCACTCTTTGTACTGATGGAGAAAAGATCTCAAGATCTCAATATGAGCTCCAGCACCTGTGTCTCCTAAATCCTTATTGATGCGTGCTCTGAAGCTGATTGAAGCCATTGCTGGATAGTGACTTGTCTGGGCAAGTAAAAGGGAAGAGTGCAAATTGAATTGGTACTTTTGTGGAATAGTCAACATTAATGGCCAAGGGTCTTGTGGTGCTCTTAAACCCCTCCAACAGAGGGCTTTTCTGCTAAATTGAAGAGCTTAAAAATAGTGCTGAGGAACTCTGTGAAGAGGGGCAATCAGGAGAGTCCAGAGCAAACGGCCGAGCTCTAGGGATGAGGTGGCTCTGGGAAAACAGCAATGTGGAGCAGGTCCGTGGGTGCTGATCACCTCTCAGGAGATGGTGTAGAAAAATAAAATGGAAGTGTTTCTGCGTGGAAATCATTAGTTGTATGTCTGCTCCTCTTTTCTGGGGCTCTGTCTGCCCTGTGATGGGGGGGATGGGGGGAGCAAGAGAGCACCAGGCTGAAGGCAATTGCAGATAGTGGGTGTTCACATCAGCAGGTGATGTCAGGATATCAGGGGAGTAGCAAAGTAAGACTACAACCTGGACTGGATCTGGATACTGCAGCTTATTAAGAACTGATGAGATTATGACTAAGCAATCTCCCTGTCTTCAACCCCAAATGTTCTCATCCTATTACTTCCTTGTCCCACTGAGGTAAGGGGTGAGTGAGTGCGAGGTGGGCATTTGGAGGTAATAGCCAAGGTAATCAGCCATGCAAAGTCAGCCACTGGGGTTTATGTATTCCTCTAACTCATGGAGTTGAAGCTGGGGAAGAAAAAAGCAGCACTTAAAAACTCTTCAGTGTGAAGTGGCTTTGGTTTGAGATACTTTAGGTCTTTATCTTCTTTTAGGATTTTTTTTTTGCTACCAGTGAAATATTTCAGCAAATTGTAGTAGGTGATTGTTACACCTGCAGTCAGAGTCGATGCTGGGAATTTCAAAGCATTTAAAACACTGATAGCAGACAATACCTATTTTTTATTTGAATCTTTCTCTTGTGTATAGGTTGAAACTACCTACATGACATAGTTTATTAAACATCTACTTGTGAGAACAACTGTAACATCATTACTTTTACTTTATGTCAGACGTTGTGTACATAGCCAAGTAAACCTTCTCTAATCATACTTATCACTGTTGACCTAAGTGAATAAGCTCACTTTCATATTGCCCACAATATAGTTTCTCCTAAATAAACATTTTATTGATACCCAGCATTTTGCAGTGTTTCCTAATACTGGAAGGAGTTCATGTATAATTAAGTTATTTCTTCTCATTGTAGTTTTAGCTAGTCTAGAAGTCTAGCACACCAAAATATTTTCTGCACTATGACTACATGCACCAATGTATATTATGAGCTATCCTCCCAATAGCAACACTGTCAAAGCTTCTATTTGGCAGGTGGCAAGCAGAAAATGGTATTAATTACACTGGAATGATTTCTTCCAAGCCTTCCATAGAACCATAGAATGGTTAAGGCTGGAAAAGACCTCTAAGATCATCAAGTCCAACCATTAGCCCAGCACTGCCAAGTTCACCACTAAACCAAATGTTTCTGCCTCTTCCATTTATTCATGCTGCAGTCATGTTGAAGGAGCAGCACCGCTTTATGGGACAGAGTACCATGAGAGTATTACCACAGGCACTCAGCTAAAATACGTATACTGAAACATCTATCTTCTAACCTTTGAATGCAAAGTAGTCAACTCTTCATTCTCTCTCAAGCTAACTTATTTATGAAGATGGAGAAACAACAGAAGCACCAGTGAGAAATTCCTTTAGTTCATACTGGTGTTCGGACTGGAGAGATAGAAATTAGTGTGTACTTTAGGAAGCTAGGCAACTTATGGGTACTTAGTTATGGTACTTAGCTGCTTTTTAATCTTCTTTGAAACTATGGCTGGAGCTCTTATTTTCAGTAAATTGTTTCCAGGCTTGCTCTCTCATGCAGTAGAATAATTAGACTTGTGCTCCCTAACTTATTCTTAACTGTGTGGAGAAGAAGGAGAGAAGATTTGAATCTCGGTTAATATATTCTGGATTTAATGCATAATCTACTGATGTTAAAAAGAGAAACATTGTGAAACACATCAGTATGATAACCTCAGAGATGGTAATTAATTAATTTTGCCAGGGCGAGCTCTGTGAAGACTTGGTGCTACTCTAGATTATGCACATATAAAATGTCAGTGCTGCCAAAGTTTCGGAATCCAATTTGTTCAGGTATGTGCTATTTTTCATAAACCTTAAATGCTTCCCTTATAGTTACTAAAATTATTCTTGTGTGGCTTTAAGTATATTGCTGTAAAAGTAGTGCTATTTTTTATGGCACCTCGGTTGTGTCAGGACTTTTACTTTCAGTATTCATCTTCAGTATTCATGCTTTCTTATCTTACCTGCCACTCATGTCTCTGCTTCAAACTTTCTAAACAGATTCATTAATATTCTTGATATTATAAAAACATGATTATGGAATATGCCTTGGAGGTAGAAGTTAGAAATCAGTAGACCCAAAATTTTATCACTGTTATATCTGGCTTCAATCAACAGCCAGTAATGTGTGACATATAAATATCTTTAGTTGTTTTTACCCTACATTATTTTGATCTATAAATTGATGTAAGTTCCAGTAAAGATGCTTCCTGCAGTGAAGAATGCCAAGTAGGCGTTAAAAGCTGACAGGAGACTTTAACATCTTACTGAAGCATAGCAATCATTTATGAACAAGATAGGTATGGAAAATGGCTCTAAGTCCAACTGGGACTTTCATGCCCATAAGTAAGAGAAAACCTTTCAATTACAATAATGGGCAAACTGTTTTTCTTGTTTAAAAGAACAGAAAAGAGTTTTAGGATAAAAAAAAAAGAACTGGTCCAACCTTTCCCAGAAGTCTTGGAAGGGGAAGTGGTAGCAGATGTGATGATAGAAGGTGCAACGCAGCAGCAGAAATCAAGGGGAATGTCACATGTCAGTTGAATCAGAGTCTTCTTATGCCAATTTTGAAGCAATAAAGGGTTTGAGGAGTATATTAGGATGTACATATTTGTATCTCAGTGGTTGAAGGGAGAATGCCAGTTCTGTGTATTGAGTAAGAAAGTACCATGGGAAGATCAGATCCAGCCCTGGAGAAGTGGTTTTGTACCTGAGTCTCTAATTCTAAGTCTTGTAAAAATAAAACATAAATTGTTTTGAAAAGAGAAGCAAAAAGAAATAGCTCTCTTCAATGCAAGTTGTAAGACATTTTTGTAACATGTTACTTATCCTGGAGAAGCAATGAGTATAAAGGGTCTACCCCTGGAGCCTTCTTGGTGTTACTATGTTCTAAGATCAAATATAACTTGATGGTAGAGTCTTGTGACTGACAGCTGAAAAAAGAGAACAATGGACTGTAATTATAACTAAGAGTAGGCTAGATGTGATGAACAGACAATAAATATTTTTAACAAACACACAATAATCACAATATAAGGTAAATACGATGTCTTCCTGCAGTCCCAGTCTTTTTCTTGCCCCTTTATTTCATCTGTAGAAACCTGTTTTTGTCTGTGCTTGTGGGTTGCTCTTCATTACACCTGTATTGTGCTCTGGACTAGACTCCCATGACCTGTTGGGAAGCCTCCAGGCTTTATTGCAATTTACAATAAGATAGAATTAGAGTCCTGAATAAAATCAACACGAAACTAGTTTTAAAAGTAAAATGGTTTAACTAGTTTAATAGTGCAAGCTGGGAGCAATGCAGGAAGTAAACACCTTAGACTGAGGAGAGTAAATTAGGTTCTTTAAACTCTCATGATTTTAGTAATCTCTTTATAACACAGGCAAAGCAATTTTTTGGAAAGTATGATATTTAGTCTGACAATGTACCTATACCTATACTCGCTGTTGCTGCCACCATCTTTGCTACTCTTAAATGTCACTGTCTCCAAAATGCCTTTGCTCTCTTTGCTGTATTCAGTGTGCTGCCTTACTAAAGACCATTGGCTGCAATTTTGGCTGCAAAGCTCCTGGTTCAGTTCCTCTCTTCCAGTAAAGAAAATGGGTGAACCATGGATTGCAGCAAAGCTAATCTTAATTGGGAATTTGTGGTCAGTGCTTCCTGCCTCTTCAGTCACATCTGGGGCACTGTGGCACCTGCTAGCCACTCACTTAACATCTTTTTCCCTAAGAGGTCTGTTTGGAAACTTTATGTAGATTAGAACTGTTGTCTGGTTTACGACCCCAAGTTTTTTCTCTGTAAATGTTTGTACATTTTAGGAAGAGTTAATCACCTTCTTTCCCTCTGTTCTCTACTCTTTCATCTTTGAGTATCTTCTGTCCAATTACCACTGTCATTAATAATGTTGTGCAAGAAGGAAAACTCAGGCTGGAAAAGGTAAGATGAGTACAAGACTCAGTGCATGCCCTTACACGGAGTAAGAGATCAACGCAGCTTCAAGGGGAAAGCTCACTGTGCAGAAGGGAAGGGTGGAAGGCCTGGCCTTGTACTCAGAGTCCCATGGGAACACAAGCCATTTCTGGTGGGCTCCCTGTCTAAACTGGGTGACAAGTGCCTCTCAGAAGGGCCTTCATCCTTGGGGATTGCTGCTGCTTTGTGTAGCCTTGCTATCCCTTTTACTTTAGCTCATTGCAATTGTTGATATATTCTGTCAGCTGTGTTCTTTAAAACCTCCTGGAGATGTCTTACAGCATTATCTCATTCATTCAGCACAGCTTACATTTTTCTTTGGCATTTCTTCAGTAGCTTGACAACACAGCTGTCAGACCATATCACTCTGCAGATCCACTTTTTTAATGTGTAACCGTGTGTATGCACACACACACACGCAAGGTTTTGATAAGTATCCCCCAACATCTTATTCATAAAATCACAAAATAATATGTGGTTAAGCACTAAATGCAGGACTAGGAGAGAAACAATGTCCATAATCAGAATATTATCTCTGTTTTCATAAGGGAGGGAACAGAAGGGAGAAATGAGAACCCTCACCTCATGAAAATGTTAGGAATAGACACAAACACTAGTTCAAGTCAGTAGTCAAGCATGTGTTTAATGACTTTTCTGTACTACTTTTAATGAACAAAGTATTTTTAGAAAGGTGACAGGTTTACCATTTGAGCGTCCTTTATTATTCTATTAAGGTCCCATTGTGTGAAGCATTGCAAATGTATATCATAAAAGAATGTTGCTCCTCTGCCCTGAGGACTTTACTGCCCACAGAGCCAAACAAAGGGCTGCGGAAGGGAAATAAGTGTTTAAATGGAAAAGCAAAAATTTTTCCGATCCAAGCCTTTTATCTGAGCTGCTAATGAACTTTTTTGTCTTTCTCATTTCCCACATTAATTTATTCAGAAGGATGAGAAAGTGTCCTGTTGCAATGTGGTAAACTTCTGGGAGGTAATGTTCGGGAAGATTGGGTAGTAAATTGGCTTCTGGTCATTGGAAGACAGAAATCCTTCACTAGACTGGACCAGATTTTTGTGACTGAGTAGCACCTGTGAGGATGTATCTACATTATCTGCAGTAACATTTTATACTTCTGCAAGTTTTACAACCACCCCTCGGAAGCCTAATGACGAGGTCATCTAGGGGTTGTCAGCTCCCCTAAATGTTTCATCACACTACAAGAAGCTTTTGGTATTAAGTAATCCAAACTGCTAAACCTTGTAACATTTCCAAATTTCAACTGACCACACCAGGACTCATGGTGTTACAAGGTCTTTAGAGCCAAAGTACTTAAGGAGAAGATGTTTTAAAAAATGTGGCAATTTTCACACTGAAATATAAAAAACAAAACAAAACAAAACAAACAAAAAAAACAAAAACAAAAAAAAAATACAAAACGCCATTCGGTTTCCACGCAGGAGAACCAACGCCCTTCCTCAGTACTGAATGTTAAATCAGTGCTGCTGGAAAACAATTAGTCTTGTAAATTTTTGTGCAGCCGGTGAAACACGGCATCTCCACTGAAACCAGTGGCAACTTCCCTCTTGACTGATGCATTTTCATCTTGAGCAGTGCAGCCTATTAGCTGAAAGAATTAGATCTGTAGACAGAGAGAATTTATAAGAATAAAACTTCAGAAAGAAAAAAAGAGCAACAAATCCACTAAGAGCACAAGGAAATGGTCTTTTAGTAAGTTAGCTTTCTACTTCAGTATTAATGTTACATTGTTCTGTTTGCTGTACTTTGCACAGTCTTAGAAAACTATGAAATATTTTACACATTCTGTACTTTTCCCCCTGCCAATTCCTCTTCTCCCGTCTCACAGAAAATATTCAAATTATTTAAATATTTCATACTGTAGAACATAGCAGTACAGTGCAATATGTGTAGACACCCTTGGGAAAAGGATTTTAATATTACTTTTAGAATCACAAATTATTCATGGAGTGCAAATAACAAACTGGTGGAGAGCGCAATCTGTGGTAAAAGCACTTACCTTTTCTTAACATTTTCTGATGTAGTTGCCATTGACAGATCATCAGACCTTTAGTGCATTATTTATTAAATGTTTTAGCATAACTTTTAAATATTCAGTGAGCACTTAGCCCTCAAAAGACATGGCTGACTGAAGATGCAGTGATGCTGATGACAGAAGCCTGTTCCACAGTTTCCTCTAAACTACTGGTACATGCAGTTTGTGTTTTAATAGGGACTATTTTTCTCTTGCTTGTATTACTGATTCCATCCTTTTGGGAATTGTGACTTATGCATCACTGCGTTGAGAACGCAATCCAGTATTTCATGGACTGCTGTGCATGGCTTTACTGTATTTAACTGTGAAGATTAGAAAACATTGAAAGGGTTGCATTGGTTAATGTACCAAAACTCAAGTTGAAGGAAATGCATTTTCTAGACAAATGTATGGTTTTCTAGGAAAGTAAAATGTGAAGAGCCAACAACTTCAGTGATTTAAAACAATGAAGTACACAAGAAAAGAAGCAAAAGCAGAACGTATCCTTCAGTGAGTGCTCTGTTTGCTCATTCAAATGAATAGAGTGTGTATATCTGAGAACATAATCTCCTTAATTTAATCTGTCTCTTGTTCTTCAATGTTTAATGGCATTTGGAGATTGTGCCAGAGCAATGTTTCAGAACAACTTCAAAACTTTAGGAAACCAAGATCCCAACTTTACTTTTTTCTTTCTTTTTGGTGTTTGTTTTTAAATAATAACTCATTTCCTCCATTTCTCAACTAGATTCCTTTTTTTGAGGAACAAGAATAACTATTACACTTCAGGTTCATTTCTGACACTGGTATGATATGGATTGTGTGACCATCTACTTATGGGAGCATTAGAGAGGAGATGCAACCAAAAATCCTAGAAGAGAAATCTCAGTGTAGTGAGATTGGTTCCTTTTATGAGTATAAACGCTATTGTAGCCTGAGCCTCCAGTGATGTCTAATTCAATTCCTAGTGCTGAAGAGAAGGTAACACCAGCACTGCATGGGATGGAAGGAAGCTTTGGGCTGAAGTGGTTGGTATGCCTGATAGAGGCATGTTTGAGGGGTGCACGCCCACATCCCAGCTGCTCACATCAGTCACACTGAGTTACCTTCCACCAGGGCACCTCCTACCTCCCGGCTGACACAATTACACCTGGTGTGCTACAGCCTGGGAGATCAGGAGCCCTGAATCGCAAGAACCAGTTACTCTGTTTAGCTGTTAGTAGAGAAGGCATTAGAGAGAACTCGCTGTACCCAAGGGATTTTTTGCTTTTGCATCAGGAACAATCAGCTTTACATGATCTTTACCAGGACAGCATAAGAAGGACAATGAATAAACAAATTCCCACAGAGAAGCAATACTCACAGAAATTCAGTAAAGCAGTGTTGTGGGTCTCCCTTTACCATAAAATTTGCAGTTTGGGGTTTGAGTCCAAAATGTAATTTCCAAGAGGATGCATGCCTAAATAAAAGCATAAAGTAATTTACTGTTGCTGAACCTCACCTTAAAGCCAGACTTCCTCAAAGCTTTTCTTTTCTTTCTATTGAGTATTGGCAGATGTCAAGACCTTGTTAAAAAAATCTCAGTGGTTCAGATGGACACCTTGTTAACATAACCTGTTTCACTTGATCTCTTTAGAGAGTCCTTGAAGCATGGCCGTTCATACAGTGTATAAACCAACCCCAGTTTAAATAAAGTCAGTGAAAATGCCACAATTCGATTCCCAAGAAAAATTCTGTACCTAATCATTGCATGGAAATGAAAAAATCATGGGGTTGAAAGGCTTTAAGAGGTCATTTAGTCCATGCAATTGCAAAAATGTGGTCAAAAATATAGAGACTGTCCCTAACAAATTTCAATCTATTCAGTCTTAAAATCTCCAAAGGAGAAAATTCCTCAAAGCTGCTGCATATATATATTTATGTATGTATCTATATATAAACATACTTTTTAGGTGTATGTAGTCCAGTGTAAAACTGTATTTATCGTTAAAAACAGTTTTACAGCTAACTGTAATCTCCTTTGTTTTAAATCCAATTAGTTTCTTCCTGTCATATCCTCTGTAAATTTGAAAAAAACTAAGAATTTTCTTTACAAAACCTTTTCAAACACTAGAAGGGAATTAGTGTGCTTTCCTCCCCCTTCTCTTTCTTAGGCTGAGGAAACTCCTCCAGCCTTTTCTCCCAAGCTGTGTTTTTTCAAGTCTGTTATCATTCTTCCTTTTCTCCTAGAAAACAGGCCCCCAGAGGTGTGTCCTAAATAGCACTGAGTAGGGCAAAACAATGACTTCTGGTGTGTCTGGGTGTGCCAGTTCTGTTAATACTACAGGGACCTTGATGCTTTGATGGGACCATTGTACTGTGGAAGACAACCCCAAATCAGTGCTTTCTGCAGTTCCCACATTTTCTGTAGTAGATCTGTTAACATCAGTTTGGGTAGCACTTCAAACTGAAGTGGATTTGATCAGCCTGTGCCATGATGAAAAACTCTGGTTTGTTTTTTCTTAATACTTTCAAAACCCTTTCAAAACCTGTTTTAGTGTGCATGTCTGTCTTATCAAAATTAACTGCATCCCCAACCCCTCCTTATTATGAATACAGAAGTAAAGGTGAAATGAGCAATGTCTCCTTAAGCTTTTCAGCAAGTTATTTACTCTTATTTTGTCTTTTATATGAGTCAATCAATATTTTCAGATGCTTAGAAAATACCTAATACAGCTATTTTGATCTCCTATTATGATTTCCACTTTACCCCCAAAATGTAATGATATAATATTATACTTTTATCATAGTTGCATTTTTTTTCAATTTTCTAGTTCTTCAGATTTGTTGTTCCCTCAGGTTGTCAACCTCTGACAGCCTCCTCCTATTCTCCTGTTCAAAGGAGTTTTTGAAGTCTCTTTTTTTGTTGGTGGTCTACTATTTAAGTTTCCTATTCTATCTTCTTCCTATATTTAGCTGTTTTATAGATAGCAACACCCTCTCCAAACCCTGGCTGCTTGCAACACCTTGCCAATAATTATTGTGTCAAAAGAACAGGAAGAGCAAAAAAAAGTTCTTATTTCTCAATAAAAATAAATTCATAAATACACACAAATATAAATATCTATAAAAATTAAAATAAATGTAAACGAATTACACAACTATAAATAAAATATAATAACCCCCTCCCACCTATGAACCTGTGTAACCACATAATTTCTGCCCTAAATTTTTATTTTCTTTTGTTTTCCAAATTCTGCGTGGTTACAAGGGTCTCTGCTGACAATGTGCTTATATTGTGTAGATGCTTCCAGACATCTCTGGGAGTTTTAATAACCGGGTTGGAGTAGCTGGAATCATCATGCAGGCTGGCATTTGGACTTGGAAGGCAGTTGGGACTCAAGAGCAAATGCAAAGGAAGATGACATAAAAAATGAGGGAAGCCAATGCCAGCAATCCTTGAACGCTACTCCTGTTGCCTATTCCTCTCCCCATATCTCCTGCTGCATCCAACAGAAAGCAAGGAACCTATCTGATGTTTCAAACCCTGACCAGCAGGTAGGGTGATGCATGAGGAAGGTAGGAAATAACATCAGAAAAAAATGGACAAAGTCACAGCACTCAGAGCCAGCCAGAGCCTTGAGGTGACTCTGCCTAAGCAATTAATTTAAACCAAGCATGTTAGCAGCACCAGATGGCCTTTGAACAACAGGAAAAAGGTTTTACTGGAACACATATTACAACATGGAACATTTTAAACTAGGGAAAGCTCAGGCTGAATCAGAATATGAATAGGAAGGGGATGCACAGTCAAGTACTGCTGTGCCTTTGGGAGACAGATCCTCATCTCCAGGTTGTTCCAGGGCCGAGGCTGAATGACTGTGGTGCAGCAGCTGTTTGGTGCAACAAATGCCACAGGGTTCTTAGTCTGGGCCCTGAGGACGTGCCTTTTGTCACATTGGGGTAGCTGTGACAAAACTTTAGGTCCCTTGACTTCAGGGCAGTGGGTGGAAATAATTAGGACAAAATAATTAGGAGCAGAGATGATGGTTGGCACTGGAAAAAGAACACTTTAATAATGGATAAGGGAAAATAGGGACGGTGCCCCCAGTCCGTGCACAGTATCTGGGAGAACTCCATGGGGTAACCAACCGAAGACCAGAAAAATGGAGGGTACAGCAATATGTCTAACCTTAGGGAAGGAACATTCTAGCAACGTAACCGTATAAGGAACACAACTAGCCAATAGGGGAACAGAACTTAGGCTAATTAACATAACGACCTTAGGGTCTTCTAGGTAGAGGTTTCTAACTCGACCTAACTTAAAGGAAGGATACCCATGGCCTTGAATTTATTCCTGACTCACTGTAAGCAAGAGCTGGCTGGCCTTCAGCCCCCACTGAAGGCTGTGGGGCTCAACTCCCACAGCCTTTCTCCCCACGTGTAGTACCTGCCTGTTTACTGTGTCCCTGCTCTGCCCAGGGCTCTTTCAGTTCCTGCCTCTGCCTCTCCCACTTGCTCTCCTGCCTGCCTCACCCCTGTGTGTGGGGGGGTTCCTCCACCAGAAGGGAGCTTGGTTGCTTCCAGGGAAAGAGGAATCTCTCCTGTCTCTCGAGGCGAAGGCAGCTTTACTCCTCTCTGCCCATGCACAGCATTTTGGCAGAATGGGGGCAGAGCAGATGCTCTCCTAAGCTTAGCTGAGTGTAGGACATAGAGGAGACACTGTTCCTCCTCTCCAGCAGGAAATCTCTCCTGCCCATAGCAAGGCAGGTGTTGTGTGCACCCATGCACCAACTAGCCAGTCAGTTACAGAGTGGATTTGTCACGCTAACAAGCATTCCATTAGTGGCTGAAGTGGCACAGATGTCTTACACATCACCAGAGCAATGTCCCCATTCTCTCCTGCCTGTTGGCCTGTGTAAGGTGTTCCTTGCTCACTGGCTGGCCAGGCAGTATTCACATGCTTGTTGGCCAGCTGGCTGCTGCCATCCCCTCATCATTTGGTACCTGCTACTGATTTTATGATGCCATTTGTCAAATTTGACTGAAAGTGGCTAGTGAGCTCAAAAACTACTGAGAAGGAGGGACTGACATACAGCTCAACAGATGAATGGGCAGATGGACAGTAAGTGTCACAGCTTAAGCCTCCCTTTCATAGCAAGTCAATCTGAAAATAATGCAGAGTGAGACAAATGATTCCTTTTCCCCCCACCTAGAGACATTAATCAAAATGAACTGTATGAAAATGTCACATTTTTTGGGATAATTTTCTGCAGACTGAAAAATAACAAATGAAAGGTATTTCAAGCCAGAGTAGTGCATTAGCTTACAATGAAGTGGATGAGGTGCCTCCAAGTTGCCACAAAATATTCCTTTGCATTGTGCATGATCCCAGTTCAGGTTTCAGCAAACTACTGAGAAAACTGCCTTTCTTACCATTGTAGCACTTGCCACTCTACTTCTGCCTGGGAGAATTTCAGTTTATCCCTGACAGTGGGGCAGAGAGTAGAGAGGAGGGTTGGGTGAATGGTCAGAAGTATTTGGAGAAAAGGTACAGAAATATAATTCAAGTGCAAAAATCCAGATTCCTTGAAGGTTAAATGAAAGTATCTGTGACCTAACACAATGGGTTTGATACTCCAGCATGTAGGTAGCCTGACTGTATTCCTGATTTAGGTATTTGTGCAGTGCTTAAATGCCAAAAGCAATAATTAAAATTCAAATAAAGATTCTGGTCTTATCTAACAAGAATGATTCACCAGCAGCCGTGGGACCTGTCAGAGAAGATTGATGGAGAACTTTCCAAGACCCTGAGTGCTGAACAAAGGATAAACTAAGACCTTTCATCTGAGGCAAAGGGAAATACATTACGTACTGCACATCTATTTTAATTGATTGCTTTAATCTTTGGAAGTTCTAGGTCTGTTTTGAACTCTAGGTTTAAACATATCTGCACTTATCAAAGATAAAGGTTTATCAGATACAAAAATTGCTGTCCATTCAGCCTATATGGTTAATTCCACATCCCTTTCTTCTTTCCTCCAGTGAGTTGTCTGGAATACAGTAAAGTCAGTAAAGACATAAAAATCTTCCGTTTCAGTATATCTTCCAGCAGTATGAGGTTAGGAACCTGCTGCTTAGCCCTGGGGAGGGGAATCATCAGCTCACTGCTTGGTGAAACACAGAATGCTGATCATGCTGACTATTTGAGGTATCAAAACTCCAGTATAAAAATGATCATAAGGAGAAGAGGTTGCAGCTCTTGGTTTTTCTTTCACAAGAATCCATGAGAATGGGTACAGGCTACTTATACATGGGATCAAAGGCAAATGAAAATCAATCATGGTAACATTATTGATTGAAGCTGTCTTTACAGTCACCTTTCACTGGCCTTTTCTGTGTAACCTTTGGACATCAAAGGCTGGTCACACATGGAAATGGGCTGCCACAAGCTCTTTATAAAGCTCTCAGGATAAAATCTATAATCCTGTGGAAGTCTTTGTTGGTAGGTAAGAGGGGAGAGAAAGGTTTACTCTTTATGCTCTTTCAAAATAAAATCTCTGCTAATATATGCTATTTCCTAGGAGAGTACCCTTCCAAGGCCATCAGCCTGGCAAAGACAACATTACTTCAGTTACAGCTGCTCATAATTCTTTGCTAAAGGCAGATTTTCGTGTAGTGTGTGCTGACAACTGAAACCAGCAGTACTTATTAATCATGGGCTATTTTTTTCTCTGAACTCTGCTTCTCCGTTACCATAATTCTTTCCATCTCCTCTCTTTAATTTTTATCTACCACCACCTATTCCTATTTCCCCAAGTCACTTGATGTACAGCGTTCCGATAAATCTTTGCTGAAAGGACTAAACTCACTGTGCCTCACAGATTCCTGCTGCAGTTTGCAGGGCCCTCCTTTTGCAAGCACAAACACGGTGATGGAATTGGCCATCTTATATCTTATTTCATTGCTCCTAGGCCAGGACACGAGCAGGGTTTGCTGCACCCACTGCAGGCCTCCTCATCTCTGTTGGCCTCACACTTGCCTGGTGTCTGTGTAGGATGTCAAACACTCACAGCCACCCGTCCAGTTATCCATGCACAGATCTCATGGCAACAGATGAAAGGTAAGAAGCACTTCTTCCTTTCCTTCCTTCAAGAGCTGAGTATTGCAGAAATGCCACGCTGGTGATGGAACTTCATGTTTTTGCCAACATGACCCAGTTTGATCTCCTAAACTTTCAGAATTTTTATAGAAAGTACATAAAATTACTTCAGATGACAGGGAGAGATTTTATGTCAAAAAGGAAGGAAGAGGTACATTGTTTTACCTGTAATTTGAGCATTTTTCATGTGGGAATCATTGACAGGCAGAAAACACTGACACTCTTGGGGCTACTTTCAGTCATTTGTTTTGAACTAGAAAAACATTTTGGACCTGATGCAAAATCTATTGACTTTAATTGAAGAAGTCTTATAGATCCCCATGAGCTTTCAACCAGACATTTCAGTGTCATGAAAAAGGGGGATTGTCTAAAGTTCCTCATGCAGGTCAGCCCAGTATTTGCTCCAGAGGAGAAATTAATAATGTTACAAGCTCAGACAAAATTTAACAGAGGATGAGCTGGAAATAAAGAAGCATCAGCTCCTACCAGTGTTGGTTCCTGCGAAAAAGAACAAAGTCATCCTATTTTCTTCTTCCATTTTTCCCATGCTTATTTCCAACCTAACATGTTTCCCATCAGTTAAAGAAAATTAGTTACAGAAACATATTTCTCAAAATCACAGGATTATTTTTCATCTACTTCCCTGAAAAACCTTCAAACTGTAAGGGAGAATGGGGGGACACGATGTCAAACTAAATTTATCTTTGTCTGAATGAAAAGCTCTGATGTTTGCTAAACCCCGCAAAATCAGAAAAGACACTAATGAAATATTCAATGAATGAAATCAATTAACATTCAAAAATTTGAAATAAATTTTTTGACAAGATGGTTCATACTGTCAAATTTTCAAAAAAATTTACTCTTCATTGTGAAATTCAGCCAAAAATATAAGACATCTCCTGTGGAAAAAAGCCTTTGTAACAACATGTATTGAAGCAAGAAAAGTCTGGGTTAAATGTCCTGATGTTTAAAGAATATTATGTCCCCACAACAGAAAAGGTTAGTGAAGAAAAGTGAAAGTTCCCATAGGAAGCTGACAGAGTACAAAACCTCTTTCTTATCTTTTCATCATACCTGGAGCTGTTTAAAGATACAGGAAGCAATCCACAAAACAAACACAGTGACCTCAATGTCGGAGTTCTTTGCTCACATTACTGTAGTCTAAATAATTTGAGAACAGATGCAGTTTTTACACATGCCTTTCCCCTCCCCCCCCACGGAATCAGTTTTATTAACTATTTTATTAACTACTAACTATTGGTCTTGTTCCACTTTTAAAATCTTCCATGGATTTGTCTTTGTTCATCTTCCACATCTCTCTTTCCCAGCCCTTTTCCTGTCCCACTCCAGACCTTGCCATGCTACAGTGGGGCTGCCTTTCCCTGCAGCTTGTGCTTCATGGAGAGTGTACACCTTTTTAGCATCTCACTGATAACCACTTGTGAGGTCCCTAGCTGCCCCATCTTTGCTGCTGCACTGCTGCCTCACTGTTATCAATTTCTGAACTTTTATTCTTTTAGCTTGGGAAATCAATCTGAACAAGTTTACACATTAGATGAAATGGCACTGTATTGTCCAAGTATTAATATATCCTCCTGTTTGGTTTAAGAGGCAAATCTGTTTGAGCAGTCTGATGAAATGTACTTAGAAGGAGGCTTGAATGCAAAATTGAAACTGTAGGATAATACTTAAAAAGAAAGAAAAAGAAGGTAATCTGAATGCAATAGACAAGGGTTTTTAAAGAAAGAACTGCTTGGGCCAGGTCATTTGATACTAGAGGTAAAAAAGGACAAGAAATAACCTCTCAGGTTCTATTATTTTAAATGACAATGGTAGGAGATAAGGAAAATGCATACGTTGTCTGGAGGAAGGATGAATAGTTAGAGGAGACAATAGCAGACACAGAATTTCAGTTATGTAATCACCTAATGAGCACTTCCAACTTATTCTTAAAACATAAAAATGAAACAAATACTTATTCCCAGCCCCCACTACTCCTACATCTGGTCGTGGAAATTTGTGTCTGAATCCTAATTACCTTCTGAAATCTCAGTTTTCTTTGTTTTTCACACCATAAGGAGAGTCTAGGGTGGGTGTTTTTGTCAAGTCAATGTTTGCAGCCATAGTATGGAGAAACTGGCCACTACATCTAAAGTAAGAAACTTGCACATGGAACAGCTCCTCTTTGACTGGTATTGTTTGTTTAAAGTAAATAATTGTCATTTGGGAAAAGAAGAGGAAAGGTCTCTGCCTTTTGTTTCAGCCTTTCCTTTTGCAGAAGGAAGGTTATTTGTGTCGGGGAGCTACGAGAGCTAAGCTGCAAATGGAACAGCATATCCTGGGGTCCTCAGTCCTCATTTAACTCCCTTTGTTATGCATTACTTCCACTTTCAAGCTACATATACAAACTTTAGGCTAAAATCCAGCACATTCCTCAAATTTTGTTATACTTGAATCCTCTTCAATCTCATAAATTCCCACAGAGTGTTCCTTTTGCTCTTTTTAGAAGATTTTGACCACTCCTTCATAGATGTGTTCAATGATTATAGCGTGTTTTACTAAGGGCTTGACCAGAGGGTGTGTAGGGGTCTTATGGGAAGAGTGAAGGAGCTACGATTTTATTACATTCTAGAAGACCTAATTTTGATTTTTATTTCAAGGATTTGCAGGAGAATTCTGTATAACATGGAAAAAGACTGTTAGGGTTCTGGAACACAGAAAGGGAAAACGTATTTTAATTGTGGAATAGGAGACACCACTAAAACCAGTCTTCTGGTTAGTTTTTTTTTAATGCAGGGTTATGAAGGGTGCTGAGACAAGTTAGTGCAGCTGAGGTTTGGGCCTAATTGATGCAAATTTTTACCTGCAGGACTACATATTATCAGAGAAATGATATCTTGTTGATTTTCATGTTCCTATTTCATGCATCTTCACATCCTGCAGCATTTTTGCTCATAAATTAAACACCAGACTTGTGTTTGTTCAGCAAGGAAAGCATGATCAAGAGTAAATGATTGTTTAGGGTGGCCAAGCATCCAGAGGAAAGAGAATGGACAGCTTCAGGCATAGCTGTAATCCAAAACCTGATTGTCTAGAAATGAGATAATTTCAAATGAAACTCACCTATCTCCACTCATTGTGAATTATGTCACCCAGATCCTACTACTTTATAAGGTGATAGTATGGCTTAATCAACAGTATTTTGAAAGATAGCATGAAAATTTTATTGGCTCATTTTCTTGGACAATATTGACTCCCAGGCAAAGGGATTTGGCTATGATGTGGGCATCAGGAAAGTTTGTGGATCCCTGTTGTGTCCTGAGGCTGGGCAACCTATGAGGAAATTGCTGCTGGTAAGGGCAGTAGTGCTTTCCACCCAAGTTCAGAGAAATCCTATCAGCTCTCCTCTAGCCCGGGTGGTCTGAAATCAGCTATGGAGAAGGCTGCAGGGAATGAAACTGCTCTGTGTTGAGTAGAATCAAAGACGTATTTTGTCTCAAAGAGAATCCTGTACAGGTACAGGAGTGGATGCCTGCGTTCTACTTCAGGAAAAGCTATAAAGCTATCTAGAGAAACAGGCGTTATTTTAATATGCTATACTTCTACATCTCTAGAAGTATGGAGCTGTCACCATTTTTCAGCAGTCTCAAGCTGACATTGATTGCTCCATGCTTATGAATGTACATTTTATCCCAACATCATGTGGAGAGTACTGCAACTGCCCTGCACCAAACCAGAGGTGTGGGAAGTTTCAGAATAGCAGAGCTGTCTCTGTAATCCTCCTGTAATCCTTGAGATTTAGCAGTGACTCCATGGAGGAGAGACAGCTCTGAGAAACTAACATCACCATCTCCTCAGGGCTATTTTGAGCCCAAACAAACCTCCATGATTTTGGTTTCCTTGACAGCCTCAGCGTGGGATTGTCTGCCTGGATATCGGTGATTGATGGAGAGACGGGAACCCTGATTCGGTGATCAGAATTCGGTTTTACTGAGATTTTTCCAAAGCTTATATACCATTTCTAGGAAGGTTAATATTTACTACTACAAAGATAAAGTTAAGCATGGTACAGGCAAACTCATGCATTTTACAACATATCTTGTTTGGGAAGGTTTAATTTTATTTCCTTATTCCGGTGAGCAGATGTAATCTCATCTTCTGTAATCTTCAAAGTTCTGCTTGTTCTTGCCAGGGCACCTTGGTTATCAAACTAGCTATGCTAATTAAGTCTGCCTCACTATCCGACTTTTGTATTCCCACACCTGGACCTGGATACCTGGGCAGGCCTTTTGGGCTGATTTATTCCCTTTACCACACAATAAATATCTGTCTTTGCTGAAGTGAATGATGGCTGTTATGGTGATCTCTTCTGAATAGCAGAAATGTTTTTCAATGCATCTAGCAGCTGTAGAAATATGGCACTAAAATAAGAGAAAAAGCTATGGACATTAAAAGTGTAAATTGGTAGTGATAGCCTTTATTATCCCTTCAGACACTAATAGCAATTTTATTAAACAGCTTCTTCAGTTGGCTGATCGCATGAAGCACAGCAATTAGGAACTAGGTAAGATTCATTGCACAAACAAAGATCTCAGGGAAATGAATTGTTTACTGCTTTCAGCATCTTTACAGAACACAGCAATATTTTCAGTAGAGCTGAAATATGTGATGTGAAAATCAGAGCCAGGGAGAAGACAAGTTCACAATGTTCTGAATATGCACTTTGTTGCGACCGAAAATGTAGTGAAGCTAATTTTTAATTTGTAGGCATCTGTTCAGGGCTTGTGGTTGTCAAGATAAAAATTCTAATGAAGGTATGTGCACACCTAAAGAGCACTGACAAGGAGAATGTCAAAGAGATGTGTAAACAAACCTCCTAACAAGCTACTTCATTTTGTAGTAAATAAGATGCAAAAAAAAAACCCCAAACCAAACAAAAAACACCCAAAAAACCAAACCAAACAAAAAAACAAAGCCAGGAAAAGTCTTCAGATGTGCTGCTGTGAGTAATAAGAATTATGTAATTCAGCAGTGGTTTAAACTTCCGTGAACCATGAGTGGTGTCATGTCAGCATGGAGGAACAGAAGCCAGAAGGATGCTGTAACCAGCAGCAGAAGGTGGTATGTGCTTGGACCTGATCCTCAGCAGCAGGTTGTCTTTGAGAAGAGGCTTGATCCAGGTGAGCTGAGAGCAGGCAGTACTCGCTGCTCCTCTTTGCTGCCATCAGGCAGGACATGGTTTGCTTTTCACCCATGTCCACCAAGTCGGCATCAGTTTTATGTTGTCTGAGGATCAGCTTATTTGGTGACCTTAGTGATAGATCAGTGCCTATCGTGGTAGTGTTTGTTCTTCACCTGCTCCCAGCCAAGAGTGGAATAAACTAAAGGAATAAAATAAAGATTGAAGTTAACAGGAACAATGGGTTTTGCAGAGATTGTGCTCAGAGAGGCTGGTAAAGAAAAAGGCTTTGAGAGGGAGCAGAGGGAAGTTCAGACTCAGGGTTAGTTTGGCAGTGTGGGAAGACAGGCTTCTGCAATTAGTTCAAATGAATTATAATAAACATAGGACAATATCTCCCTAGCTTTACAAATTGAAGGAGTAATTAAATCTGGAATAAGCCACAGTTGAAATTCTGACTTAAATGCAAAGAATTATTTATTTTGTGAAGGTTGAGCTATGTCAGACTGTGCAGCTGTCTTATAGTGACCAAGGAAATCGTCATTAAATGAGCTAATAATAGCAAAAAGGGCAAGGGAATCATATTTCCTTTCAAAATATACTAGGAATAATGTGCTGGTTAGTCTTATGCTAGTACCAAGTAAACGAGGAGAAAAGATAATTAAGAATAAAATAATTAAAGAACATGATATCTTGGAGCATATCAGCAGGGTTTTTGTGGTAGAAATTTATGCCTGGTTGACCTCTTTTAATTCTCCAGAACTGCTTAGAAAAATGTGAAAAAGAATGAAAAATTAAGCTTCCAAAAATCCTTGAGCAAGAGCTTTCAAAAGAAGCAATTCAAAATTTAAATGATGCACAAAGTGAGATGTAAGTTTTTCCTGCTGGATTAAGTGCCTCTACTGAGCTGTTGAATATAAGGAAAATTTCAGGGAAAAAAGTAAAGCAATGGTTTATACAGTCAACACTAAGCAGAAGAGAAGCAACTTGTATCAGCAAGAAGAGTTTTCTGCCTTCTTTTCTATAATTTCATCACATCCCTGTTACATTTAGGAAAATGATTACACCTGTTCTGTAATTACTTGCAATATTTGCAATTTTCACACTTCCAATTATCAGATGAAGTCTACAGCTGTTTTTAACTCAGGCAAACTCTACATCTCTGAACTGAATTTCTTCATGCTGCTTATGTACCTGAGGCAACAGCATTCTGGAAAATCTGAGCCGTATTTTTTTTTTTCCCTGAGAGAAGAGGAAAAAAATCCCAATTTCTCTATTTTAATTTTTAACATCCTCTTCCCTAGAGCTCTAGAAGCCCTATCCTTTGGCACCAGTAATTACAGATTATGTTGGTAGGGGGTCCTCCTTGGAACAGCATGGCTCAATTTTGGGCAAAATATAGCCCTCTGAGAGTAAAGATGTGAATACTAACTGTTGCAGAGACCAGTAAGTCTGTGTTATGGTCTGGCCCTTCTCTTCCCTTGGGCCCTGTAGTGGAGAGCTGTCTGTGCTGGAGTGAAAAACTAGGTAGAGCTACTTGGGCATGATTAACCTAAATAATCTTGTAAGACTGTTGTGCTGCTGTGACAACTCTCCTTTTATTTTTCTGGAGCACTGTAAATGTATTAAATAAATTCAATATCTTAAGGATAAAGATAAGAGGACATTCTCCTCTCCTTATGATAAATTGTCTATTTATTCTCACTCTTTATATTCTGCCAACTGGTCAAATTCTAAACCAGTTCCAGCAAGTATTGATACTGCTTTTTTTGACATTCAATTTTGGGTACTCCTCCTTCCCATAAGAGGAAACCTAAACCTCCCTGAAACTCCATTTCATATTGTTTAGTTGTGGGCTTTCCTTGGGTTGCATAGCTCATAAGTTAGGGTGGATCATTCTTTTAATTTTAATAAGCTTTTTTCATGACTTCTTGGGAAAATTAATAACCTTCTGCAGCGAATTTCTAGAGAATCATTAACCAGAGATCAGTTGCTTTGGATACAGAGGTACATAGCCTACTTAAAAAAAAAAAAAAAAAA
>WAAE01014793.1:0-30891 GCA_013400495.1 Nicator chloris | reverse complement strand
TTCAATTAATAAACTGTTCTTATGTCAAACCACATATTTTACCTTTTACCAATTCTCCCTAACTCACCGGAGGGGAGGCACAGGGAGTGAGTGAGTGAGTGAGTGAGTGAGTGAGTGAGTGAGTGAGTGAGTGAGTGAGTGAGTGAGTGACTGACTGACTGACTGACTGACTGACTGACTGACTGACTGACTGACTGAGTGCAAGGTACTTGGTTGCCGGCTGGGGTTAAACCAACACAGTCCTTTTTTATGCCCAATGAGGGGCACAAAGCATTGAGATAATGGCAGATCTGACCAGAACACATCAGAACAAATTTGTTATACACATTCATTGTATTAGTTTAATAGCTGGTCATAATATTGACCTCTTTTGCTCTCAGAGCTGTTGCATTTGCTCCCAGGGTTGTTTTATGTAGCAGCTTACTTGCAGTATGTGTTCCCTGTCATACTGTTTACAACCTCCAGGGGTTTATAACCTCCATGCCAAAGTTAGCACATTGTTGTACTCTCTAATACTGGCTTATGATGTCACAGAATCAATGGTCTTGTAATTAACCTGGTATGTTACTCAATGTTGCTGTCATGCCTGTACCACAGGAGCCATCTTTTGGAAACTTAGTGATTGCATACATTACCTTTTCTCCAAGAATCAACCTTTGGAGAAGGCATCTTTGCATATTTTCTCCTCCTCTAAGTCACATGTTATAGCATTTGAGGATTTTGAAATTTTTGGATAGCCTTGGAATGTTCAAAGCTGGTGCTATTGCTAGGAACCATGAATGTGGCTCAAATCTTGTGCAGGGTAAGCAACTATTTGCATCTACTCCAAACTATGGGACAAGCAATGCTGCTACTCAAATTCTAGCAACAGGCACTACTTCTACTGTGACAGTAGAACACCTGTGACAATCACTATCTCCTCAAACCCCAGCAACAGGTACTACAGCTACATATACCCCAGTGATGGGTGATGCTGCTGAATCAGAGAACCAACCCATGCCTATATCAGTTGTCCCTACAGATACAAAGAAATGGACACGAAAAGCAGGTTGTTTACTACAGGAGGACAAAGCAGGGACACCACGAGGGCAGAAAGAAGAGGCAGAAGAAGAGGTAACCACTTGATCCCAGTCTCCAAGTGAGCTGTGTGGTATGTGAAAAGGTTTCAGCTATTGTCCAGTATGAGCACATTCTTACCTGACTGCTTGGATGCTGGCATTGTGGGACTAGTAGCCTGGAATAAAAGATTAGGGAAGTCAAGCAGCTGGATCACCTTCTAGGGAAAGGGGCATCAACAAAGTGATTAGAAAAGGGACATAACTCCTGAGATTCTCTGAAGGTGACTCCTGTCAAATGTGAAGTAAAGGTATCCCTATAAGGAAGATGTTATGTGACACCCTAGCAAGTGGACCACAAGTAAAAGAGGTATCCCATACCTCAGGGAATTGGCCGTGCTAGAGATCACACATTTGCACACAAAACCCTTGCAATTACCCACAGATCCAGGCCAAGTCCAATGCACAAGAGCCATGTGTGGACATGTATGTCAGCTTATTAACAGGAAGCCTTCTTTTGATCAAGAGAGAGGTTATAGAAAATGCACACCATGGGGTACTCTGTGTATATGGAGAAGACATGATTAAGTGGGATGGAAAATCTACCACAACTCTAGACTGGACTTCAGGGAAAACAATCACAAAGGAAGGCTCTTCCAGAAAACTTGCTGTCCAGTCTCCAGTTAGTAGTTCCCATGGCAGAGTGGAAGGATTGATCTTCCTCAAGATCCCATGGAAAGGAATTCTAATCTGTTTTTATAAGAAGTAAGTGAGGAATCGTATGATCAGGACTGGTGAGGTCTCACCCCTGCCAGGTGGAGGAGTGGGACACCGTTTACTGGACTTTGTGGATCTGATGGCCTAGCCCATCAGCCGCACAGGGGTCTCTAGAAACCACCAGTACACAATGTACCCGTAATGCCATCAAACTATGTGGGGACAGAATCCATTTGTGTTTCTGTAATGACAGGGGAATCCCAACAGCTACTGTATTAGGGGCTGAAGTCAGCCTGACTGGGACTGAGTGGAAAAAGCACCTTATTATGATTGGCCGAAAGGCATCTTTGGTATAAACTACCTCAGGAGAGGGTATTTCAAGGACCCAAAAAGACAACAATTGGTCTTTAGTACAGCTGCCTTGGAGATGAAGGAAGTTAGGAAGCTGTCTACCTTGACTAGTCTCTTTGAGGATGCTTCTGTTGCGGGGTTGCTGAAGGCTGAAAAGCAGCACATGCCAAAACCACAAAGGTGCACCAGTCAGATGATTGTCCCAACTGAGACTCCATGATTCCTCCCCATAGGGGGATTTGCTGACTGGAAAGCCAAGGGGCGATCAGCAGGACCTGCTCATCCCTTAACAGCCCCATATGTGAAAGTGTGGAAGTTTTACAGAATGGAGACTAAAAGAAGGTTATTGTGGCCTTGGAGGGAAGGTCCTAGACAGTTTGTTATTCAAGGATGGCTTCCTCAGGCTCAAGAATGATACATCCCGATGAACAAGAAATTGGGCAAAGGGGTGGGACACCTGCATAGATGAATAAAGAACTCCTGTCATTATTCAAGTTTAAGCACAAAACACACAGGAGATGGAAGCAGGGTCAGGCCACTTAGAGTTAATGTTGAGAGGTTGTCAGACTAAGTAGAAATGAGACGAGGAAGGCCAAGGCCCATGTAAAATTAAATCTGACCAAGGATGTCAAGAACAACCAGAAAGACTTTTTCAAATGCATCAACAACAGAAGGAAAATGAAGGATTATGTAGGCCCAAGGGACCATGGTAACAGGATGCAGAGAAGGCAGAGTTACTGAAAGACTCCTTTGTTTTGGTCTTCACTGGCAAGAACAGCCTACAGGGATCTCTGAGCGAGGAGATCAGGGTGAATGAATGCTGGAAGAGTTTTCCTTGGTCAAGAAGGATTGGGTTGGAGAACACCCAAGCAAACTGGACATCTACATGTCCATGGGCCCTGGCAGGTTGCACATAGAATGCTGAGACAGCTGATGGACATCATAGCTATGCTCCTTACAGTCATCTATGAAAGGTCACGGAGATCAGGACTAGTGCCTGAGGACTGAAGAAAGCAAATGTCACNGTGGTGGTGCCTCCCAAGGTTCAGTAGTGGGCCCAGTCTTGTTTAACTTACCCATCAATGACTTGGGTGAAGGGGCAGAGGCCTCCTCAGCAATTTCACTGACAACACAAAGCTGGGAGGAGTGGCAGATACCCCGGAGGGCTGTGCAGCCCTTCAGAAGGACCTGGACAGGCTGGAGAGATGGGCAGAGAGGAACCTTCTGAAATTCAGCAAAGGAAAATGCAGGGTCCTGCACCTGGGGAGGAACAAGCCCAGGCACCAGCATAGGCTGGGGGTGACCTGCTGGGAAGCAGCTCTGTGGAGAAGGACCTGGGGGTTTCAGTGGGCAACAACTCCCCATGAGCCAGCAGTGCCCTGGTGGCCAAGGCCAGTGATAACCTGGAGTGCATTAGGAAGAGCATTGCCAGCAGGTCAAGGGAGGTGATCCTGACCCTCATCTCGGCCTTAGTGAGGCCTTATCTGGAGTGCTCTGTCCAGTTCTGAGCACTTTAGCACAAGGGAGACCTGGAGTTCCTGGAGTGCGTCTAGCAGAGAACTCTGAAGATGATTAAGGGATGGGAGCATTTTTCTTATGAGGAAAGGCTGAGGAAGCTGAGCCTCTCCAATGTGGAGAAGAGATGGCTGAGAGGGGATCACATCAGTGTCTGTCAGTATCTGAAGGGAGGGGGTCAAGAGGATTGACCTAGCCTCTTGTTGGTGTTGCCAAGCAATAAGAAAAGAGGCAATAGGCAGAAACTGATGTACAGGGAATTCCACCTGAGTATGGGGAAGAACTTCTTTACAGTGTGGGTGACCCATAATGGAACAGATTACCCAAAGTTGTGGAGTTTCCCTCACTGGAGATATTCAAGAACTGTCTGGACGCAATCCTGTGCCATGTGCTCTAGAATGGTTCTGCCTGATCAGGGCAGTTGGACCAGATGACCCGCTGGGGTCCCTTCCATCACTAGCCATTCTGTGATTCTGTGAGTCTGTGATTCATGTGATTCTGTGATTCATGCCATCGCTGACTACTGCCATACCAGACATGCTGGCAATGGAACAATGAACTGGAGTTAAAGGCAATGCAGTTGTGCCACAACTGATATTGATGATGCATCTTTCTCAATCCCTTTGACAGCATGGTGAAGGCCATAGTTTGGTCTTCATAGACCTTCACTTAGGAGGTGTCTAGTACAGCTGAAATCACCTGCCCCAGGGTAGAAATACAGCCCTAATATCTTCTGTATACTGATCTGGACAGCTTTGGACAGATTGAGTCCAAAGCCATGGTCTAAATTAACTGGACTTTTACAGGGATGCTCCATAGAGTAAGGAAATTATATCTGTGGGTATAATTAGCAGGAGACAGGAAAGGTGATGTGTTTTAGGAAGTGTTAGACCTAGTATGAAATAAATTGTATGGAATCAAGGGTGGATACTGTCCTGGTTTTGGCTTTGATGGACTTCATTTTCATCTTAGTAACTGGTATAATGCTTTGTTTTGGATTCAGTATGAAAATAATGTTTATAACACAATGATGCTTTTGGCTGTTGCTAAGCAGTGTTTACTCTGAGTCAAGGACTTTTCAGTGTCCCATTCTCTGCCAGTGAGCAGGTGTTCAGGAAGCTGGAAGGAACCATGGACAGGACAGCTGACCTGAACTGGCCAAAAGGATATTCCATACCATAGAACATCATGTCCAGTATATAAATGAGAGAGAGTTATGTGGAAAGGGGCCAATTGCTTCCTGAACTGGGCATCCGTCTGTGGGTACTGAACAACTGTATTGTGTATCACTTCTTTCCCTTGAGTTTTACTCTCCTTTTCATTAAAATTATTATTGTTGTTATCATTATCATTATCATTATCATTACTATCATTACTATTATTGTAATTGCTATTTTTGTCATTAGTATTGTTAAGACTATTATTAAATTTTATTTTGTTTCAATAATTAAATGGTTCTTATATCAACCCATGAAGTTTACTTTTATTCCTTTGGTTGCCCTTCCCACTGGAAGGGGCAGAGGGGAGAGAACAAATGTGTGATTCTTAGTTGCTGGCTGGGGTTAAGCTATGATACCTGGCCAAACAGAGAAGAGGCCAACTTTCTACCACTAATACAGCAGTTTCTCGGCTCTCACTGCATGAGAATAATAGACTGGAAGCTACTTAACTTTGCAATTATGTCTTATCTCATATCCCTGTTTCTGTTGTCTGCTGTTCTTTGTATAAGTGCTGCTTTTGGAGCCCTAGCATCCTGCAGCTCAGAGGGAAAGGATGTTCATGTTTTGAGAACAAACAATGTGCTTTATTAGTTTTAAATACAACTGGCAAGCTGAAGAACTTTAGTCTTACTAACATAATTAGAATGATGAACTGCCATATTTGATACATGTGTCCTGAATCAAATTCTTCCCTTGCTCCTCTTTTCCCCTGTTTGAGTTCACTCATCTTCAGAAATCAGTGGGTCCCTTGATGCTTCTTTTCAATCTATGCCATCTGTCTGTAGGCACTTGTTCTTCAAAGTAGTAACACTACCAACATAGGATTGCTAACTAATATGCAGAAATACGTAGTTGAAAGGGAATTCCTCTCTTTTGAGAGTTCACACACATCAATACATTCTCCTATGGAAATTATTAAAATGTTTTTCTGCAAGGCAGAAAAATTAATCATCACTCTAATATTACGAAGTGAAGTAAAACTTTTATCCAGAGCACTTCCCTCCCCTATGTCACTCTTCAATTGCATCTTACATTCAAGAATCTTAGAGAAGTTTGCAGATAACAATAATTTCCCAGCACTGCTGAGAGCTGTAGGAGATTGAACCTTACACTACAGGTGAGGAGTGTAAGGTCCAGGAGAAGTTATTTACTAGGTATTTATCAACAAACACCCATTATATGGTAGAATTTAGTACATACTAGGAAGGTCAAGGATCTCTCACTGGCTTACATCTATCCAAATGACCAGGACACACTTTCTATGTTTGCGCAATCAATTTGACAACACAAGAAAAAAATTAAAACCCCTTGGCTGTGCTGTGTACTCATCAGATTCTGCAGGATGAAGAACCTTTACAGATGCATCATAATTTAGTGACTTGAAACGTACAGTGCTGCCAAGATTCAAGTAAAGTATAAGGCTGGAGTCTACAGCAGAAGAAATGTTTAGGTATGAAAGGACATCAGCAATACAGAGTCTAAATAAAGTGATTGGCTACTGTTGAGCACCAGCATAAAAAATTCCTGTGGTCACCTTCTCTGTGGACAGATCACAGGCTCATACATCAAAGAGTTATGTCTGACCACTTCATGCAAACCAGCAAGCTTGGAGCCTTGACAATTTCCAGTGCTTGCCACCTTCTCTATGAAGAAGATACGCATCCACATCCAATCTGAACTTTTCCTGATGCTTAAAACTATTCCCTCAAGTCTTTGTAGCACACCCAAGACAGAAGAATTCAACATCTCAGTCTCTGCTTTCCTTCATGACAAAGGTGTAGACAACGAGATAATGCCTCAGTCTACACTTCAATAACCTGGAAAAACCTAACATCCTCAGCTGCTCTCTAGTCCTTTCACTATGTACGTTGCCCTCCTTAGGACACATTAGAATATTTTTTTTAATTTGAGGTAGCCCAAAACTGCACACAGTACACAAGGTGAGGCTGCAGCAGTGCTGAGTATATTGGGACAACCACTTCTTTTGGCCAGTTAGCTATACTGCACTTGATGTACCCCAGAACAGTTTTGGCCCTTTCGGCTGCTAGAGCACATTGTCGATTCCCACTGAAATAATCATAGACCAAAACTCCTCTATCTCTTTCTACATGGCTGTACTCCAGAATCTGGTTTCCCAGTCTATACATGCATTTTGGATTATATTCTCCAAGGTACAAAGTGAGACATGTTCTTGTTAAATTGTATACAGCTGGTGATCTTACAGCACTCTAACCTTTTAAATATCTCTCTTTTGTCTCTACCCTTAAGGCAGCCAGTTTCTCCTCCTAGTTTAGTATTGCCTGCAAACTTACTTAGAGTGCATTCCACTTCTGTGTCCAGGTATCTGACATAAAAAATGATAAAAGCACTATGCTGAGAGTCCTGAAAACACCACTAGTGATTGGCCACGGCCAAATGTTACCCTCTTTACTACAACTCTTTAAACACACTCCTCCATCCAATTTTTCACCCATTATATTGTGCATATGTCCACCTGTATGCTGGACATTTTGTCTAGAAGGATAATGTCAAAGACTGTATCAAAAGCTATAATAATAATAATAATAATAGTAATAATAATAATAATACAAACAAACAAACAAACAACCCGACCAAAACCCCACATCCACTACCTTTCCTTTGTCCACTAGATAGTAACCTTAGGAAGGCATGCCCTTCAGGAACACATCTTGGCTTTGATTGATGACTTCACTCTCTTTCAAGTGTTTTACAAGGGCTCCCAGACAACCCACATAATATTATCATGAACTAAAGTGAGAATGATTGAAAATAAGTTTTGGCCATGTGAATTTTCTCCCTACTGTGTCAAACAATGCTTCTGTGTAGCCTGATTTTGCTTCCAAAGTCCATACACTTTCCTTTTCTATCTGAAAACCATAGGAATTCCTGACCCATGGTAAATGTCAGTTTGGATTACACGATCTGCTTCATCCAGTTCCTATTCAAGGTTCATTGTTTGACTGGAAATTGCATTTTTAATCCCAGGTGTAGAAAGAACATTTTAGTTCTAGTAGCATAGTACAGCATAAATTTCTGTGTTGCTTATGCTTTATGGGCCTTTAAATAAAAAAATCCCTATTATTAACCTCCCACCCACCTCTTATAAGCAGGTTGTTGACTTTTCAGAACAAAATTTAGGAGAATAAGGATTTCAATTCTGTATGAAATTACCATTGTACAATTTAAATCTAACTCTGTAAAATTGTGCTTTTGTAAAAGAGTCTAGTTCAGAACCATTTATGATTTAAAAGCATTTGTTATTGGTAATTTTAAAAGCTCTGAAGCCATGTAGGAATTCAAGAGTTCTAAAAAAGCAACAAAATGGAAAACTGGCAAATATTGGAATCCTATAAAAATAAAAATATTTCATGAAAAATCTTTCTTGCTTTTTTCTAGCTTGGCAGACTTTTTACAAATAGGTTAACAAGCTATTTCCTCAAATATCCCGCTGTGCTTGGGAAGAAGGGTGTCAAATAAGTTCATTTGGTATAAAACTGTGCAATTGAAAATGCTGATAAAAGGAGATTGCATTTTCTGCATTAATGAGTACTTGAAACTTCAGTATGTTTTTATGTTTAAAAGGTGTGAAGACACTCCAAATTCTCTTCCCCAACACAGAAGATGCCTAAAATATATTTTTAACCTGAAAACTTCTCTGTCTAGCCTGATAACACCTCTCTTGCTAAAGGGAACTAATGATTTCCAAGCAGTCAAGAGTTTTAATAAGAGTGGAAACATCCACTAGTAAAGCAGGAGATACAGAATAGATGATAATGTCCTGGTAGTAACATTCAGGCCAGGTCTGCCAACCTGATAGCTGGATACCTTGGCACAACTGACCTGGAGAACCCAATTTTCACCTGTCAGAGGACAAGTAGGAAATATTTTGACTGAGAAATAACATCCAGAAGGAATAGTTCATATTTACATCTATTTACAATGTGGTGAACTCTGTAGGCAGTGCCCTGTTCCAGAAATTTGATTGCATAATCATGAATGGACCCGAAGAAGGAGTTTTGTTTCCTTTCAGAATGCCAGCAAAGCCTGTTAGTGTTCTTCTGATGCTCCAGGGGGGCTCAGGTCTACTAGGGAATAAGACACGGTGCTATACTGTTGTTTTGAGTTAGGATATGAAACACTCTATCATAATTCATTTACTTTTTATCTTCATACCCCCTCAATGATTCTACAAAAATATTGGCAGACATTATTCCTGCGTGCAGAGCCTAGCCTGTTTTAAGAAAACAAGGTCAAAGCCAGAACATCTGCTTTTGTCAAGGGAAGACAGTAAAGGCATCAGTCCAAAGTCTTTGTCAGTTGTCAAGTCAGTTGTAATGCTCTTCCCTTTGCCACAGCCATCACAAGAAACAGCTTTCCTTTGTTATTCAAAGTAGTTATTGTGCTGGCAATAATTTGCCCCATTTTTTTCTTTTTCTGGACATTATTTTCAGCAATGCTAGATCTTCCCATTGTTTTCAGACATCTACTTGTGAACACTTCCTAATTACAACAGGCAAAACCATGCCCTCATTTAGTGACACTATTTTCCCTATCAGGTGTTGGCTGAATATAGAGGAGCAGTCAGGGGTCTACACCATGAGTGGTTAACCTGCATTACAATTGAGATAGAGTAGCATCTTAGCCTTCAACACAATGTTCCTCAAGAAACAATACAGATGGTAAAGATTCATTGCTGAGACACTGATGTGTTGCTTATTTCTTACCTTTTGCAAGGCAGCATCACAAAATCTTCCATGTTTTCTGTTCATCTGTAGTGATTACATTTTTAGCCATAAATAAATAAGTAAAATGTGTTCAGCATACAATAATTTTCCTTTGATTCAGCTGTGTGAAACAGATTGTGTGACTCAATATTAGTATTATTTGTGTAGAATAGATTATATCCAACTACTCATTCGTACTGTACTACTCCACTTTTCTCAACACTTAAAGGTTACAGATTTCTTTGCAATTCTTACTTACAGGAATAAAAAAATCTGGGTTTTTTAAGTTCTTTGGGACATTACAAATAATGTTTTTATCTCTGCATGTAGTAGACCTATAGAACACAGATATTAAAGATTGGAATGTCATATGGCGTGGATCTGAAGCCTGACTTCTGCAGATGAGAGATACAGCAAAAGAATGCAACTTGTCTCCCTCTCTAGAGATGGAAAAACATAGATTTATAAATGAAAACACTGCCTGCAGAATTTTAGCTTCAAATGCATATTTTTGAAACTATTTTTGGAATTTTTTAAATTAATATTTGGTAAAATTTCAGTAATTGCTGTGCAGAAGTTCTGCTTTGCTTTTTGTTAGATTTAACTATATCACCATTATGATGAAAATAGATTGTTCCCTGAAAATGAACTGCTTACTTCACTCAGATTGCATTTTGCTTAAATTTTCAGTCATTCTGAGATTCCCCATCCCACTCTGTACGTAGGGGATTTTCCTTAAAAGCAAACAGAACATTCTAATTGTTAATGAAAAAAAGCAAAAATTTATTACTAAGCCTTCTAATTGTTGCCAAAAACCCAACCAAACTCTCTTGAACCTCTTAGAGAACTAGCATAAATGTTTTTAATGGTTATTATGTCCACAGATTCCTCTCTGCTAAACAATGACTTCCACAAAATTTAATAAAATTTTATTGCAGACTTACGTACCACAAAGCAGAATTTAATTTAGTAATTCTGTGGATTTTCTAAAACAAGTTTTTACAGAATCATTTTGGTTTCATTCTGGTAATGGTTTCAAAAGGACAAATTGGAAAATTTGGAAATGCCTGCATTAGCCTACCTTTGGGATAGGATGTGCTCTGCAGTGATGTCCTGGAAGTGCTTGATCTGTATAGCAGTATTCATAATTATGGCCAAATTTCAGCCACCTAAACTCTCATTCTGCTGTAGGAAGCAAATGCTGATCAACGGCATTTTTGGATCAAGGTAAGAGTTATGGATGTCACGTGGATGAATTTCTGTAAGACCTTTGATATGCTCCCCTACAACATTCTTACCTCTAAATTGCAGACATAAGGATTTTGTGGAGAAGGAATTGACTGACAGCTGCACCCGACAGTTGTACTGAGGGTGGTGAAGCATTGAAACAGATTGCCCAGAGGAGCTGTGGATACCCCATCTGTGGAAGTGTTCATAGTCAGGTTGGACTGAGTGTTTGAACAATCAAGTCTAGTGAAAGTTGATTATGTTCATTGCAGGGCAGTGGGACTATATGAGTTTTAAAGGTCCTTTCCGACCCAAAACTTTCAGGCGATTTGATGATTCTGTACTTAACATATATGCCATTTGGAGAGAAGAAGGATCTAGGGTAAGGGTGTCTGTAAATCATTAGGTTGCAGGCATATGCAACATTCTTTGTTACTAGTGTGTCTGTAACTGAAAATATGATGATGCCTTCCTATTAAATTGTAGGGCAAAGACATATGAACTAATGGTGTTGCTCTGCATTTACACCCCTGTACAGAGAGCACAATTCAAATCCTTGTACTTAATCATCCCTATAATAATGGTTTATATTACAAATTCTATCACAGTTTGTACAGAGACAGATGAACAGCTATGGAAGCCTTTGGATATTAGACAGTGAGTGGATATTTGTCATACCAAAATCGGGACACTTTTATATTAAATAGATGTCAGTAAAGCATTGCACAGTTTATAATACTAATTAAATTGTTGTATTTTTAGTATGGAAACCTTGAAAACTACAAGCCTTGATCTATGATGAATGATGCAGTCATTTTTGTCCTGTAGGGTTAATGGCTTTTCTTGCCATGCAGGCCTAATTTAAGGGAGGTTCATCACAGACAGTCTAAGACTCTACTTAGTTTTCTTTCTAGTGTAGAAATATAATACCAATAAGACCGTTCTCCTGAGTACTTTAACCTTTTTTTTAAGTAATACCATGACAATAGTTACTGTGTATGATGTGGGTCAAATTTATCTGTCTTTTGTGTGGAAGGAAAATAACTTTTCCAAATAAGAATAATTATGAAGTATGGAATTCTTTCAAGTATTTGAACTTGTCTGTCTATGAGTGTAAAAGCTTTGTGCTTCAAAACAGGGAAAGGTAATGAGCATTTGCAATTCCTGAGACCATGTGTCAGATGGAAGTCTTGAGTCACCTATAGAAGATAAAATAATGCACAAGACTTCTAATTAGTACTCATCGACTGCTGGAATGGACCAAGCATGCTACTGCACCCTCTGTGATACAGCTGCTCCCATAGCATCTGTTACTCTGTGATGCATTTTTCCCAGCCCATGTGTCCAAGCACATTAGTGCCTACCTCCAACACGAACCCTTCAGAGGTCCAGCTAAAGGATGAAGGGTTCTTAGATTTTCTGAGCATTACTGTCTGGTGGTTATGCTTAGAATACAACTTAGACACAATGCTGAATTCACAGTGCTCATAGCTACTTTCATTTAAAAATGAATAAGTGAAAAGCACCCCACTGCAGAAGAAAGATAAAGCATATTTTAAAGACAAAATTTCATTGACTTCAGGATAGGAAGGAAAATGTATGGGAAGTGAAAAGTGAGTCAGATAAGTAAGTGTGAGGTTAGAAGTACGGCGTAAGCTTAAGAAAAACCAAAGTATAACGCAATCGCAAAAATTACCTAGGTACCACAGAATAGTGTATCAACAATAAAGAGAAGGAAAAAATACTCCTTTGCTGTGCCGTGTTTGATGCTGCCCTTGCTGGGGTTTGCCCTGGGACACTGGTGACTCATACTGAGCCTTCTGCCAACCAGCACCCCCAGGTCCCTTTCTGCAGGGCTGCTCTCCAGCCTGATCTTCTCCCAATTTGTATTTGTGCCAGGGGTTACTCAATGCCAGGGGCAGTGTCCTGTGTCTGTTCTTGCTAAATTTCATGCTCTTGGTGATTGCTCAATGCACCAATATATGTAGATCCTTCTGGAAGGCCTCTTGTCCCATGAAAGGGTCAATAGCACCTCCCAGTTTGGACTCCTCATCAAGCTCTCGAATGGTGCATTCAAATCCTGCATCCAGGTCATTGACAAATATATTGAACACCACTGGCCCTAGAATTGAGCCCTGAGGAACACCTCTGATGACCAGTCTCCAGCCACTGGTAGCCCCATTCACTGCAATCCTTTGAGTTCTGTCCTTCAGACAGTTCTACACTCAGAGCACCATGACCCTACTGTCAGGGTCCGCTAATGGGTGCGGGGCCCTGATGGTTCGTTTGAGGGATCTCAGAGTACAAGAGACACAGGAGGGGACAAAAATCAGTATGGTTAAACAGAAATACACTTTCATTGAGTGCCAACTTCAGTATTGTGATAGAGGGGAAAGAAAAGAGAATAAAAGAATGGAGAAAAAGGAAAGAGAGAGATAAAGTTCTGGGATATATCTACCAACAAGAATGGAGCCCTCGTGGATTCTGCAGGCCAATGGAACCTCCGTAGAAAGGGTGGGAGTCCTCGTGGTCCGAATGATCCAATGGTGTCCTCTATTCTTGTCGGGGAACACCTTCGAAGAGTCCTTCTCTGAGGCAACAAGAATGGAGCCCTCGTGGTTTTCGCAGATCAATGGATTCTCCACTCAGGAGCCCTCGTGGTCTTCGTGGTACCAATGGGTCCTCCGATCCTGCTGGGGAGGATCTTCGAAGAAGCTTCGGAGTCACAGTGGTTTTAAAGTCATTTTCAAAGCGAGTGGAAAGTGGCCAAAGATGAGGTAATAGTCATACTGACCACTCGAGTCCCATGATGAGGCAGGTGTTCAAACACAATAGTTGTGCTGAAGGCCCATTTCGACCTGACAGGTTTGCTCTGAACAGTCCAGTCTTACTGGTACAGCAATACCAGCTGTTCAAACTCCATTGTCCGGTGGTCATCGAGGCCTGTCCCACCATCGGTGGGCCCACCGGCAAGTAGAACTCGACAAACAATGCTGCTCATCAGGGCAAAACTCCTGAAAAGGGGGTTTAAAGTTCTCAGTCTCTGTTTTGGCTTGGAGACAGTCGTGAGGCAGATAAAGGGTCTTCGGACCGTTCGTTACACCTACTCATCCCATAGCTGGACAACTTGTCCAGAAGGATGTTGTGAGGGGCAACCTAAGAAATCTTATTAAGACCAGAAAAAAAACCTCAACCAACTTCCTTTCATGCATTAAGAGAAGAAGGTTCCTGTATCTGTCTTTTGAGGATGTTTGTGAGTGCAAAATTAGATATCAGATTGCCTCCTCATTGCCCACTGTCTATGTGTGTCCTTTTTTAGTTTCCATAATTTTATAAGTTATTATCTGTTCAGTTTCACCCACCTTATTTCTGATAGAGGGCAGCAAGGGCCCACTGCTCTATATAGGAAGATGACTGGTACATCAGGTATAGTAACCAGGCAGATGGAGCAGGGACCTCACTGAAAAGGAGGTGGGATGGGGATGGGGATGGGGATGGGGATGAGGTAAGTCCAGGTCAGGATCAGTGTCAGAGACAGATATCAGGGTCAGACAGCCCACTGTACACTATGTTCTGGGTGTGGACTCATGGATTTGGATGTTTCTGTTTTTGACAGGCATCAACTGTTGCTGAATGGGTGCATTGGCAAACTTTGGTTCATGGCTTCTTCTTCCTCTTTGCTGCTTTTTCAGTGTCTACTGATACAGGCTACACTTGTCGCTATGGGAATCTTTCGTAAACAGTGGTATGACTCTCAAATGAAGGGAATCAGTAAGAATTTCCTGAAGACAGCAGATAATCTGAGAGCTAAAACTGTTTCAAACCATATTCCCAATCAGACCTTGAGTAGGTATCAGCTAACCAAGGAATAGTAACAGCTTAAACCACTCATTCTCACCTATCAGAAAGGCTGTCATATATGAGGGTTTCTGATAGGTTTTGGAATAAACATGTGTTCAGGGAGTTGCTTTTCCTGTTGCAGATTCTCATGTTTTTCTCTCATTGAAGGCAAACTGCCTCACAGCACGTTGTCCAACATTACGGAGGCTTGTGAGCCATCCAGCAACAGAGAAAAAGGTTCTTTAGTATAAGCAATATTTCTCTGTTCTCTAGTCACAAATTTCATGGTCTGAGCCGTCACTTCCTGGAAAAGAGGGGCAAGTCCATGCTTACCTCATGACAACATTTTCTCTCTAAAGCTGGAGGACAAAAAAATTTGAAAACGTATTTCTTACTCTGTGTCTTCTGCTTAGTTGTACAGAAAAGTCCAATTACAAATGCTTCAGTAATCACACAGAGGATTCCATTTTATGGATGGTTGAACTGGAAAATAAAAAGTCATTACCTGTGAAATATCCTAATTAAATTCTTGATGGCAGGGTCAAATGTAGTTTCTAAAGTAATGTTTCAAAGAGGTTATAATTTCAAAGTATAGTTTCAAAGGTGATTTTTTTTTCTTTTTCATGATTTCCAAATATACTCTTCATTGGAACTAGAATTTTATGAGGGTTAATATGCTCTTTTCAAGTTCAACAAGTACTGGACATACGTGTGGAGCATGTAGTTCCTAACATGAAGATTTAACCTGTTACAGGAAAAGCACAGAAACTGGAATCTTGAGGCAAATCTGAAGACCACAATTCTGAAATGCTGTTTAAAAAGTACACTTCTCCAACATTTGAAAGGATGGCTTGGTCTGCATTGAAAAGTTCGTGAAAGTCTGTCATTTCTGCTCAAAAAATTACTTTCCTGAAGCTATGAATTCCCCCCCCCCTTTCTTTTTTGTGATTTTAGAAATTGGGTTTTGTTCCTATTTTAATCTTGTTTCAACAGAAATATAGAGAGAGATAAGCGTAATATCTCTTCCCATGTATCACCAACAGAATTAGTAGGAGAGGTGCATTCACTGAAAGCTCTACATAATTGCTAAAACAATTTCTGTAAAAAAAGGTAAAAAATGTTTTCATGGGTGTTACAATTACACTGGCAATCATGTTTGCAGAGTTCTGAGAGTAAATATTATGCTGAAAAATACTTTGCTACAGCGAAAAAATTGTCCCTCCTTTAGGTGGTGGAGCACAATAGAAAATATGGGTTTATTTGAATATTGAGCAGGACAGAAGATAATGTAGGACAAAAGTAGCCCTGTATTTTTTGACTGTCATTTACAGAGTGACATGATTTTATTAATAATTTTAATAGTTATTATGAATTTTACAATCATTACTAATAAGAGAAGTAGTAATCATCATCATGGTGGTCATAATCATCATCGTCTTCATTACTTTCCCCTTGACATTGAATCACAGAATAGTTTGAGTTAGAAGGGACCTTTGAAAGTCATCTGGTCCGACCTTCCTGTAATGAGCTGGGACATCTTCAACCAGACCAGGTTGCTCAAAGGTCCATCCAACCTGACCTTGAACACTTCAGGGCTGGGACATCCGAAGTGTGTCTGGGCAAACTGTTCCAATGTTTCAGTTATCTGGACTCAATCTATCCTTGTCCTGTTGCATCAGGTCCTACTAAAAGTCTGTTCCCATCTTTCTCAAAAGCCCCCTCCAAGTACTGAATTGTGGCAAAAAGGCTTTCCTAGAGTCTTCTCTTCTCCAGTCTTTCCTCATAGAAGAGGTGCTCCAGCCATCTGATCATCTTCATGGCCCTCCTTTGGACTTGACACAACCACATGGATTTCTCCCAGAGAACTCCCAACTTGTTAGCCCAGCAAACCTGTGTGGTCTGTGTCGAGATGGGGGCAACCTCCGAGGCTCTGAGGAGCTCGGTAGGGCGTGCAGAGCAGGTTGGCTGCAGGTCTGCTCTCCTGGGGAAAGGTGGTTGGATGGTCAGTGCGCCTGCAGAGTGTGGTGAGGAACAAGAGAAGCGCTCCTGCATGCTTTCTCCAAAGGAAAGTTTATTCCTTGGAAAGGGGGCAGCGACAGAAGTCACAAGGACCCAAGTCACACAGACAGAGACCATGGACCAAGGCCAGCTCCAGGAGCTGTGCAGCAATTTTTAAACAGAGGAGGGGTTTGGGGGGGGTACAACTTAAACACCAATCAGGAGTCGAGAGGGGAGGAGTTCAGGAAGGGATTGACAACATAAGAACCAATTGAGATACAAGGGAGCAGTGGCTAGCTCAGGCAAACCAATCATCTGCTGAATACAAGGGAACTTTCTAGATATTAGGGCAGGGCAGCTGGGAAATTGATAAGCTGGTAGGTGGGGTGTGTGGGTCGTTCTAGAAGAAGAGGCAGGGGTTTTAGCAAGAATGACAACTTAGGGGGTTGGGTTACACTTTGAGGGTCACAGAAAAAGGGGGAGGAGAGAACTGGGAACATTCCAATTACAGGGGAAACAGGAACCATCTGTCTTTACAGGAAATGCATTGTGAATACTTTAGCAAAATTAACTTAAACCTGTAATTCACATTACCACAAGAACTCACTCCAACAGGTCCGTTTCTTTACTGTGCTGAGGGCCCCAGAGCTGGCTGTTGCACTCCAAGGGGAGTCTCACTACAGCAAAGCAGAGAGATAACATCATCTCCCTTGATCCGCTGGCCACAATGCTTTTGATGCAGTCTGGTTGACTTTCTGAGCTGTGAGTGTATGTTGCCAAGACACCTCCAGTTTTTCATCCACCAGGACCCCCAAGTTCTTCATGGCAGAGCTGCTCTCACTCCACTCATCCCTAAGCTGTCGCTGATACTGGGAATTGCTCCAAATGAGCTGCTGCACCTCGCATGTGGCCTTGTTGTACCTCAGGAAGTTCTCATGGGCTCACTCCCATGAAGATCATCCATGTTCTTCTGGATGACATCCTCTCTCTCAGGACTGTCAGCTGCGCTACTCACCTTGGTGCAAACTTGCAGAGGTTTCACTTGCTCTAGCTGTCTGCTTATCACTGATGAAGATATGTCACTCTAAATATGCATAAGGAAATCCTTTCTACCCACCCCAGGTCACTGCAGACAACTAGACTGCTATTTCTGTATGCCCTGTTTTGGCTGTTGATAGCAGGCTGTTTAATTACAGCAGTTAGTCCGTGCATATTGCTAAATTAACAATAATCTGGTGTCAGCTAGATCTCTTCAATTCTGCTTTTAGCATTCAGTATTCTTTAAATGTGTGCCAGTAATTTGACACTGGCTTTGTCATGATTTATTACATCCATATGTCTTCTCGTTACCTTACCTTTTTTATTCCTTCAATAGTTTGATATTTCAGTTTAAGAAAATAAGGGGTTTTTTTTGTAATTTCTCCCACTCCATGACAATTATTTGAAAAGTGAGGAATGACTTTATGTGTGTGACCTGGAATACTTCTGCAATATTTGTTTAATCATACCTGTTCTCCTCCTATCCTTGTGAACAACTTGGTCACTTTTACATGCACAGAGGGTTTAATAAAGGCTATTGTAAGCAGATGCCAAGAAATCAGTTCACCAGTCCTTTACTCCTGGAATTCCAATGAGGTCAGTGGAGATATTTCTGATTTATACTGTCATAACTGAGATTAAAGGCAGTTCATGCAACCTGCCAGGGTGTCACCACTGACATATTGTTTGAGGAAAATAGTGACTACGTAATGAATCCTACCTAAAAATAGTGCCTTGTGGGAGAGTTTTGCCTGTTTTCTCTAAGTAGTTTTATTCAGATGAACTCTAGGGGTAGACTGTAAAAATTCTGATGTTTAAGGTAGTAGACAGGTGCTGAGTGGTCCTTTGAAAGCTGCTTTGGAGTCTTTCTTTCAACAAATCAGTATGCTGATATATAGCTTTTGTTACATTGGAACACTTACATGGGAACTTACTTCATCTTTAAGAACCTCATAACTTCTGAAGTTGTCCAGTATGATGCCTATGCAATACTGTGCTGCTGTTCTAATGTCATAAGATAAAACACATCACAATGTCAGATTTCATGCTCTGGGAAAGACACTTAAGAGTTCTTCTTTTTTTGAATATTCCCATATCAAGAACATTTTGCTGGAAGCTTAGGAATTTCCCATATCCAGACAAGAACATTTTGCTGGAAGCTTAGGAATATACTCTTGGCACATGTAGAATCCATTTGTAGGGAAGGCACACCGCCTTGCCTGTCCATTGTCAGAGGGATAAATGAGTAATTTTGAAGGCGATGAAAAATGACGCAGTATGTGGGGTGCTTTTTTAAGGAGAGCATGGTTATTTAGTTTAAGATAGGAATGTAGAAAGGCTGTATTGGACTATACTGACTGCAGTACTCAAAAGAATACAGTAATTTTCACAAGATCCTTTCTCTTTACTGCATTAGATCTTTAGTGCAGGGACAGTAAATTTTCCTCTGCCTTTATTACAGGCTGTGTGACATTTCTTGCAGTAGTGTAGGAAAAATAAATTGCAGTAATAGTAGTCTGCAAAAGTACTGACTGTGTAGTCTTCCCATGTACTTGGATTAGAAAAGATCCAATATACACATTGCCTGGAGTGTGCACCTCTAACATATGGAGATATAGGGATCTTGTGCAAAAGTATTATAAATATAATTTCTAAAGGCTGAGAAGTAAACAATCTAGATGCCATTTTTTTTTTTTCCTGGAGCATATCAAGGTCAAAATTTTATATAAATCTAAATATTTTTGAATTATAGTGCTTTCTTATTTAAAATTTACAAATATGTGCTTTGCTACTGTCATCTCCTTAAAGTAATTTCAAGTTTTGCTACTAATACATAGAATTTCAGACAGAGTCATAATGGTTTACATGAAGATTTAAAAAAGCAATTTCGTGCATTATAAACTTCCCATGAAACAGACAAGCTTCTCCTTCCGTGTCAAACATTTTGTAACTGAAATGAGTGCAAATGGAACGCAAAGTTGACTAAAATATTTTCCCTTGAGAGTTTGGTATTGGCTTTATAGTGAGGTAAATTACTGCAAGGTGCCAGGCATCAGGAATCAACATCATGGCTTACAGTCCTCTAATGTTCACTTTCTGAACACAGATGTCAGCACAAGGATCTTTTCCTGGCAAAAACATAGCGAACATTTACAGCTCTGCTAATCCTAAGCAAGAAAAGGAGAAAAATAAAATTGGCAGAGTGAAAGAGACACAGAAAGAGAGAAAGAGAGAGAAGGAGCGAGTGAGAGAGGGAGACTTCTTTAAGATTCAAAGGCAGGTTTGAGCTCTTTTTTTCACATCATTCTAATGAAGTCTGAGTAAGACCTGCCCAAATTAGGCTCTAGAGGTCCAGAGCACTGTAAAAGTCTTTGTATCTGGTGAGAAAATATCCTTGAGAAGGCTGGAGGAAAGCTCCAGGGCAGAACAGGCCACAGCTGGCTGTCTGTGAACAACAGCACTGTCATTTCCCAAAGCAATTGGAGAATAGATGCATTGGGAGAAGTGTTCTGTGAGCCATGGCCCGACAGCCTCAGTCTGTCAGCATGTGACAGAATGTGAAGAGTAGTAAAATGAAAGCAGCAGACAGTATGTATAGAAATCAGCAAATGTAGTGAGATAAAGAGAAGTTGGAGTGCAAAATGTCCATGGTCAGCTTGTATGAGTTTTGGCAGCTTTGCTTCTTTGCTGCTTTGCTGCTTCTAAATGGTTGATTTTTTACTAATTTTGTTTGGTTGGTTGGTTGGTTTTTTGGTTTTTTGTTTGTTTTTTAGTTTTGTTTTGTTTTGCTGTTATTTATTTGGTTCTGTTTTGTTTTCTTTGTATTTTCTAATCCACCTCTCCTGTAGATATTTATACTTTCCTGATCTACTAACACACAGTTGAAGACAAAGAAATACATGCTATATTTGGCATACTCAGACCAGGGATGAGGTCTTCCTCTAGATGGGTATTTATGATATTATAATGGAGATTCTTTCAGTAGCTGGGCCTTTGGCAGTGCTAGAAGTCTGGTAACATCTGCCATGAAATGTCTTTTTGAGGGATATAATTATATTGGAGTGTTACTTTGCAGTGTTGAGGGAGCAAACATAGCCATTCATGACTTAACCATTCAGTCACCAAAGCTATGCCCTGGCAGTAGTCTTCTGTTTTGCATTCTAAAGATTGGTAGCAAACCTGTGGACACCACAGTGAAGAGTGAATGTGCACATCAGGGCAAGCATAAGAGTCCTCCCTCAGTACACCACTGAGCAAACATGATCTGGTTCCAGTCCCAGACCTTGACTTACTGTAGCCTCAGTCAGTTCATGCATAAGAGGTATGGCAGCCACATAAACACAAACTGGCATAAATTTAACTCTTAAACCTCTATCTCCCATTCCTTACTTTTTTCAAGGTCCTGTGACAACTTTTTCAAAATTTTCTGGGTCTTGCTTCTACACAGAGAATGTCCCAGCCGTAAACTACTGACCTCAGCATCTGCAGAAAGTGAAATCTCCCACCACCAACTCCCATTCTGCTCAGTGCTGTGGGGATGCTTCCCTCCACACTGTGTGTGTATCCCTTGGTCCTTTTTCTCTTATGCATTCTCGTCAAAGTATGCTCTGTCTGTCAATGAGTATTTTGCCTGTTAACTCCCCAGTGTTTTTTAGATTCTTCTAGATCATCCTTGTTTCTGCAGCCATCCACAGACACAAATGTCATGGGAAGGCTTGTGGCAATTCAACTGGCTCTGCAGGAAGACTTTCTAGAAAGAGAGATGAGCGAACAAATAATTTTTTTTCATTTCTTTCTATTGTGTCCCCATGATGATTGTATCTTTTCTGGATTCATGAAAATAGCAAAATGTTAAAAAAACCCATTTCACTGTATGTAGAAATTATTTAAGGAATGTCCTGATTTATTTCCCTTCAAGTGTTTTTCTCCTTCCTTTGTTGAGAAATACTCATTTAGTGTAATTTAATTTTATTGCTTCTTTTCCTCTTGTCTTTCCAGTTGCTCCGTGTTTGGTCAAATTCCCAGATTTGTTAATTATGAAAAATCCTTTCTCTGGGGGAAGCTTGGAAAGGATTTAGGTTTAAAGCAAGTAAAGACTACAAAAGTAAACAAGACTTTAAAGATTCAGCCTTATTTTTTTTTACATATTTTTCTGTCATTTTGGTCTGAGAAATAATATGTGTCTCTAAGAAGGTTCCAGTAGTAATTTCCAGGCTGCAGTCTAAAACTCAAATAACTAACTCTGTATGACATGACAGAGCACAAATCTTCTCAAACTTGGAAAGAAAATGATGCATAGCTAAAGCTCAGCTGTGAAACATTCATAGCTGGCTTTAAGGTAACCACCTTCAAGCACTTCAAGTCTTGACTTTTACCATTTCTTCCCATTAACAGGCCTTGAAGATGAAAATATATACAGAATATGAGTTTCAGTTTAGTGCACGGCTGTATTTTACAGAACTTTTATCCTGCTTATGTAAGTTTAATTTGAAAACCAATTACTTCTAAAATTCCTTCTGCTTCTGCCCTTTACTCTGTGTTGTGGTAGAAGTTTGCTTTATTTTACTAATATTTGAAATAGAATAGATCATATGCTGAAAACTCATTTCACAATCAGATTTGTTTCACTTTATATGTTGCCACACCTTTTATTCCTTTATAATTCATCTGATCAGAAATGGAAATTATTTCATGCAACAAAATGTCTGTTTCGAAATATGCTCTGTTGAGCAATTTTCTCCAAAATCCAAAAGGAGTTTCTGAAAGAATATGTCTAAATACATGACCAATGTTTCTTTTATCCTGGGCTGGTGAAATCCATCTTCTAGTTTTGCTCTGGATCTGAAGAGGGAGGCATGTGGCTTTGAGACAGCTAGCCAAACCAGACTTTCCTGGCATTCTATGCAGGTGAGATTTGGAGGCTACAGGAGTGGAATTCCTGACCCCATTTGGCTCCTGGCATTCCTGCTGGGAGACAGCAGCTGTGAAAGTTATGGCCTTCCAGGTATTGTGCTGCAGGCCTGAAAATTTGGGTTTGAAATTGTTGAGGCTGGATCCAGGGCATCCAAATCATGGAAACTTGGCATGCTGCCTTGAAGACCCAGATACATTTTCAGAGGAAATTATCATGATGCTGCTTCATCTTTTCATGAAGCTGCTTCAGCTTCATTTACAAATCTATACGGCCTCATGGGATTCATCCAAGAATTCCTAAAGAGCTAGCTAATGTCATTGCAAAATCTTTCTTGGAGGATTTTTGCGCGGTCTTGGGAATCCAGAGAGATCAAGCCAACAGGAACCTGGTGAATGCAGTCATTGGTCACAGGAGGGGAAAGGCCTGCTTGTCAAACTTGAGTCCCTTTTACAACAAGGTAATCTGCCTAGCTAATCAAGGGAAGCCAGTGGATTTAATCTTTCTGGATTTCAGTAAAGATTTCAATACTGTCCCTCTGAGCATCTGTCCCAGTTAAAGGCAAATTTGGGAGGAAACCTCTGAAGGGATCCCTCTTGAAAGCAAATTCAAGCAACCCTTCTCCCCACCAGTAGGGAGACATAAATCTCCTTCAAGAGAAGTGGAAAAAAACGTTTATTTAACAAGCAAAGTGTCCACAAGCATAAGAAAAGAATAATGCCAAACAATGGAGCCTCTCGCTGTTCTGAAGAGATGGCAAACTCAGAAAGAGGGTCCCTGTCGTGGGATGAAGCTCGGCTCGCTCAGTCTCTCATCAGTGCCTCCTGCGCTGGAAAACGCCGCATCCCGGCCCCGGTGGGCCGCAGGTGTGAGCTCCCGGTGTTCTCTGGGCTTTCAGTCCACAGCAGGGCTGACGGGTTCTAAGAGAAAGAAAAGGCACAGCCCGGGAACTTCTCTGCCTCAGGCGGCTGAAGGAAACCAACCCAAGCAAAGGAGCGCTCTCTCCCGCTGCCAGCGCCGCAGGCCGCGCCGTCCGTGAGAAGGAACGCGGGGCAGCGAGCGCAGCTTCTGCAAACAAACCCCGCGCTTCTTCTCCCTCCTGCGCTCTCGGAACCAGGCCTAAAGGTGCAGAGTTGATATCCAGCATAATCAGAACAGACGATTTGGGATACAAGCATCATATAGTCACCGTAGGATATAATTCTGGACAAACTGTCCAGCACGCATCTGGATAAACACATCATGTGATGGGTGAACAACTGGCTTACAGGTCAGGCACAAAGGATTACAGTGAAAGGGGTGACATCAGACTGATGACCTGCATTGCAGGTTCCACAGGGTTCCACAGGGTTCCATCCTCAGCCCTGTGCTCTTCACCATCTTCTTAAGTGGCTTGGACACAGGACTGGCCAGGATACTAAGCAGTTTGCAGATGATACAAAACTGAGAGGAACTGTCCACACTTTTGAGGGCAGGAAGGACCTGCAGAGAGACCTTGACAAATGAGAGGGCTGGGCAGGCACCAACCATATGAAATTCAACAAGAGAAAGTGCTGGATTCTGCACCTGGGATGAGGCAAACCTGGATGTACAGACAGTCTGGGAAAGGAGAGGCTAAAAAGCAGAAATTAGTGCAGGAAATGGACCTGGGGGTCCTGGTCAATGGCAAGGTGAGAATGAGTCCACAGTGCCCTGGCAGCCAGGAGGGCCAACTCTGTCCTGGGGGGCATCAGGCACAGCATCACCAGCCAGGCAAGGGAGGGATTGTCCCGCTCTGCTCTGCACTGGGGCAACCTCACCTCGAGTGCTGGGGGCAGTTTTGGGTGCCACAATACAAAAAAGACATTGAGCTGTTAGAGAGTGTCCAAAGGAGGGCATGAGGATGGTGAAGGATTTGGAGGGAAAACTGTATCAGGAGCGGCCAAAGTCACTTGGTCTGTTCAGCCTGGAGGAGACTGAGGGGAGACCTCACTGCAGTCACAGCTTCCTTGTGAGGGGCAGAGGAGGGGCAGGCACTGATCTCTGCTCTGTGGTGACAGTGACAGCACACAAGGGAGTGGCCTGAACCTGCATCAAGGGAGGTTTAGGTTGGATATTAGAAGAATGGTCTCCTCCCAGAGGGTGGTTGGGCACTGGAACAGGCTCCCAGGGAAGTGGTCGCAGCACCAGCCTGACAGAGTTCAAGAAATATTTTGGCAATGCTCTCGGACACGTGGAATGACTCTTGGGGCTGATGCCGTGCAGGGCTACGAGCTGGATTCTGATGATCCCTGTGTGTCCCTTCCAACTCAATGTATCCTGGGATTTTGTGATTCTGTGAAAGTGAAGAGTAACACCCTGCATAAATACTATTGAATTTTTAAAATTCTTATTAGAAAACGCTGAAATAAACATAAGGCAAAATAATTGATTTTCACATATGAAGTTGAATAATTTCATTTCATTCATTTCACATAGAAATGAAAGTAATTTCAATTGTATCAAGAGCTGAAAAGGAGGCTATGGTCATTCAGCCATTAACTTTGAACTACATTCAGTTTCTGTCAAACAGAAAACAATGCCCTCTACTTAAAGCTTTGCAGACTGTGTATCTATTCTAATACTCCACTGTAAATTGTAAGGAGGCAGGTTTGAGCTCTGGTGTCTTGGAATGCTTTTCCACTTCCAAGATGAGATCATACCAGAGCTAGAAAGGAGAAGAAAGAGCCATCCAGCTTCTGGTTCAGGCTGTTTATTATTTCTTATCTTATAATTGTGTGCTCTTCAGTTACAAGGTCTTTTCTCTTTGGAAACACAGCTGGAATGACCCCTAGGGAGGGACTTTTAAGGTCTTATAAATCTATTTGACCCAACTGTAACTTGAAACCTAAGACATTTATAATTTTGTACCTATTATCATTACTTATTTCTCTCATTGATATTTCTACCTCACATTCTATCTACCAATGATTGTGCCACCACACACAGCAGAAAATGGTGGCTGGAAGGGGAAGAAGGCGGCCTCAGGACCACGCCCAAAGTCCTCCATCTTACCTGCTTTCAACCTCCATCCTAAAAAACCCAAACTACATTTTTTTCACCCTGTGATAACTAAAACACCATTTTATCAAACCTACATTACTTGCAACTCTTCTCTGACTGTTGAAAGTCCTTTCCAAGGGCAAAGGGCAAAGGCAGTGTTATCCTGGGGTCCCAGCAAGGGTTCTGAACCCCTCAAGATGTACATGGGGGTGTTCATGGGGGTCTTTGCCATGCCCTGGGCTCCAGCACTGGTGAGTCATCAAGCTCTGTGATTTTTAAAAATTGGTCTCAATGCAGGAATGAAAAGTTTTCTTTTTCCCACTACCTCTACCAAAGAACTGACCTGGTGAATGCTTAGATGGCATCATGCCTAGCAGAAAGTGATACAAGTCTAAACCAATGTTGCTCTAGCAAACGTTGCCCAAAATCCTCAGTGCTCTGAACAGCCTCATGTCCCAGGGCAGTACATGTGATTCAAGATACAAACTTTAAAGAACTTCTCCTGAGGTTCCTCCCTCAAATCTTAAAAAGTACAATTTGAAAAAAATCCCAGGACTTTCCAAAAATGTAATAAAAATCACAGCAAGGTATTCATGAATATAGTGGAAATGAACTCTCATCTATTTACTTTGCATTATCTTATATATCTGCATAGCTCAAGGACTGAACTATGATAAGTCTGAGATTCCAAAGGGAAGCAGGGGCACATGCTTCAGGAGCATGTAGTTGTTTAGAGTTCTCTAATTCATTTGTAGTGTTTTGCTAAATTATTAAAGATTTTCTGAAAATGAGGTAAAATCTACTACAGCAGCAAGATATTGCAATTATTTTGCAGGAAGTACCAATCTTTACACATGAATAAAAAAACCCTCTCTGTTATTTTATAGTGATCTGTTCTTCAGTTCACTAGTTCCATTAGTTGATAAAGATGCCTCTTGAAGAAAGTTCCTGTATACTTCAGTCAATGCAGACACCGAACTACTGCTCAGCCAGCAAGATGAGGTAATCAAAAATCATAGTTTCTTGAGCCTGAATAAACATATCCTGCCTCTCAGGAGGCTTCTCAAGTTGGGCTCATTGCTACACCAACTGTAGTCGTGTAGTTTTTGGATGGTTTGAGCAGAACAGCTGCAGGTGTGGATCGACTGCTTTTCACAGAATGAACCTTCAGCAGATCAAATTTGTGGAGAAAAATACCTTCTCATTAGCTCTGGCCTGCATACGACTAAGAACACTTGCTGTTCTATTTTGTTTTACATACCCAACTGAATAAAAACCCAAAGTGTTGATACAGAAATTAATTTGGAGGCTTAAGTCTTAATGCATCCAGGTGTGATGGTTACTTGCAGTTAAAAACACACTGTAAAAACTGAAACCTTCTGATTCATATTACTTGAACAAGGCACATGGAGAGGGCAGTCTTGCTCTGGAGGGAGAGAACTACCAAACTCACATATATAGAGATTGACAAATGTGGCACGAACAATCAAAGGCACTTCGTATCAGGCTCTGAAAATATCCATATGTGCGTGCATTAGGAGTATGGCAGACTGCATCCTAACAGATGCCACTGTGGCTCCAAAGAAGGAGCTCTTTGAACATTTTTGTGGCCAGGAAGAACGAGGATGTTCTGGTCACTGCTGAGGTGCACGTGATTGCTGTTCTTCTCCCTTGTGAATTTTCCTGGTCATCTGCTGGGAACGGGAGGAGCACCAGCTCCCTGCCCTCTCCTGCCATTATTGTAGCTGTTCGCTGTGGAAATGTCATTCCAACAGCTCAACCCCCTTGAACAGCCATGTCTTTCCGTCCTCCACCCTTCCCTTCTTGGATTGTGTAGAGTAGGTAGGATGGAGAAAGTGTGAGGGTGTAGTGGGATGACATGGAACTATCACTGGGCACACTCCTGTGCTGTGACCTGACTGCATGAGTTGATTACACTACTCGTCACATCTGCAGATATTCTTTAGCCCAACAGTTTTCCAAATTGCTATTTTTTAAGGTAGTTTTCCCATGTTTATGTAGACGATAGATAAATTTGGAACTCCTTCTACTTGTGCCTTGGGAGTGGGATGAGTGTGTGGCATTTATATGCCCTATAGGATTTGAAGATGCAGAAATTCTGATGGAGTGAAATTCTGACTGGGTGAGGTGTTCATTCTCAGCTCACATTTAGCTCTCCAAGTTGCAGTGTTACTGTTACATGTTGCTTGAATAAAACTTGGATGCCATTGCTTACAGGACAGGAACTCCTGTGTGGAAATTTATGGTAACACATTTAATTTAAAGCACTTTGGTGGTGAAAAAACCTTGGTATGAAAATTTAATCTTATAATTACTCCTGAGTCACGTAATCTTAAAAAAAAAAAAGAAAAATAAAAAAGGTGTAATGCTGCAAAAGACTTTTTACTCCCTTTTGAGAGCAAACTGTTCTTACTGTTTCAAATATCACAGTGACTTGGTTTTTTTGGAAATGATTATTTATAGTTGAGTGTTTTTCAAAGACTGTATAGACAGTATGAACTCTAAAGTTTGGTTTCAAGGTAGGGTATTTAAATTATACTTAAGTGAAGTAACGAAAGAGGCAAATGATTTAGCAGATTTTTGTCTGATATGCCAAAGATATTGAAGCCAGAGCTAGTAGGAAGTCTAATGCTGGTTTTGTCACTGGCCTTATCTCATTTTCATAGGTCATTTATCCTCATCTATGTCTATTTCACTTTCCTTTAAATTAGAATAATAATATGAAGCTGTTGTAGAGGTGAATTACAGACATATCAACAAGGTAATACGCAAGTAGCATGTCATTATTTTCCTCAAAACTGAACAAAATGTTTAGGAACAAATATTTTATTCTTCTGTTATCTACTCCCAGCTGGCCTAAGTGGCTGTTACTGGAGCATGTGTTTGTGCTTTTATGGGTTCTGTTCCAGCCAGAAGCTGGAATTTGATTGACAAATAATGCATCATTCGTAAACTTGCTATCTTCAGAAAACATTACCACAGCCTCTCGCCCCCCAGCTCTCATCTAGATTCTTTCACTTGATATAATGACATTTTCTTCCATTTCTTCAAAATGAAGGTTGTTTATCCTGTAATTCTCTAACTACACGCATGCTTTCTGATTTGAAAAATGGATTTTGAAGACACAATCTGGCAAAAGAATTTGAAATATCTGTGTCAGACTCTGGGCTTTGATCTGTAATAGCTAAATGACCTTTGTTTTTCATGTATTTGCTTTGTATTCTGCTGTGAAATAGCTCTGCTTCAGGTCTTCAAGAGCAAAAGGAAAATTTCTTCCAAGAACCAGGCTTATTGAACATTCACAGGACCTTCTTTCTCCAAATAACAGGATCCCACAAGAAAAGGACATAATTGAATTTGTGAAAGTCTGGTGGTGAAATATCAAAATAGAGAAGCTTAGTCACAGATTTTTTTGTTGTTGTTGTTAAAGCAGTGGCTGAAAGATGCTGCTGTTGAGCATGACATTTTACATATTGTCATATATCTTGCCCTTCCTGGAAAGGATCCCACCTCAGTCAGTGGATTTGAGTTTTGATGTACTTGAAAAGCCACATCAGTCAGGACTTCTACAAACATCTGCTTTACCCACATGATATGGGACTATAAAGGTTTCCTAGATAGGACATCCTACTTTCTATAAGTGATTTTTTGGGATTAATATTTCCTTAATTATGATAAGTTCTTTGTCAGTGCATTGAAAAACTTTTCTTGAGATACCAGCTTTCTCCTGCTGATATTTTTAATTTGGTTATTTACTGTTAATTGATTGTGATAATTCTCAGTGACGTATTGGCCTTCTAATCGTAGATCCAGCATGTGGGACAGAGTCCTAGATGACTTTTCTCTACTCCTTCTTATGCTGAAAAGTGGCGTTTTGGCTCCAGAGCACAAGATCTGAAGAGGCTGGTGGGTAGGTGTTGTATTTGTGTAAAGCATTTCAGTGAATAGAAAGTTGCACTTTCAGGTCAGAAGAAATAAGTGGTGTGAGAGCAGTAGTGGGTGGGAAAACTGCCTTTTTGGGTTCTTCAGCACTGCAAGCATGGCATGTTAATGAAAAATCTCAATCCTTGTTCAACACACTCATCCATGGCATATGGCAAGCTTTTGAGAGGGCATTGCTGCAATGCAGCTTCTGCAAAAGGGTCTGAAGGCTTACAGCTGTGTTAGAATAAAAAAAATTGTCAGGTTGTGCTTCCCCCAGGAAAATTCCAGGGTCTTGATGACTGAAGAGGACGCATCAACAGGCTCCCTTGGCAAAGGCATTCATGTTGTTGGTGATGTGGGTTGAAATTGGAGGTGCTGCAGCTATGACAGCCACCATCCTGATTTATGCACAGGGGAGTGCACTGGCAAATGTTCAAAGCTCAAATGACCTGCGCTTGCTCTTGCTGCAGGGTTGCAGCAGATTCCTCTTCTTTGAGCTGCCTACAAGGAAACAATCTGAAACACATCTGCCTGGTTTGTAAACTTCCTCTGCTCAAAGCAAACCTAATCTCAGTATTCTCACCCTATATACATCCTTGTCAAGCCCACAGATATAAATTGGCCTGTTGATTCTTGGAGGACAGCAGGAGCAGCAGGTACGGATTCAAAGAGGCAGATGGGCTTTTGCACACTAGTGCTGGCTAGTACTTGTTGCCCCCTGTGTAACAAGTTCTCTCTCCTAGCTGGAGAGGAATTTGCTAACTGTATTCCTTCCCATCCTGAATGTTCTGCTCTGTCCTCTGGAAATCCAGAGAGAGATTAGTTTCCTCAGACTCTGTCTGGAGTCAATAGGGATAGAGGGCCTCTCTGTAAGAATCATTTCAAAGTTCAGTATGTTTTCACATGAAATTTCCTGAAAATCTGGTTTTCACACTGTTCCCTATGAGGAGAGGATATTCATCTTTTCATTCTGGCCTAGGATGACATGAGTTAACTCTGTATTTTTGTATGTTTGTGTATTTACAAATAAGTAGAAATTGTGGTTGGGCCCACAAGTTGACTTAAAAGTTCAAAGCAAAAACAAGGCCTGGATTTGTCCAAAGTTTAGGGATGCGTAAGGAATTTCTCAGGCCTAAATCTTCACACCTGATTATAGCTGATATGGAACTTCACTTAAGATAAAAAATGAGGGGATGTGCTTAACTATAAAAGATTTCAGTTAATGGAGTTTAAAAGAAAGTATAAATTGAAGATTCATTGGAGAATCTATGGAGGAGAAAGACAAGAATCAGCTATGTGGTTTTTTT